>PVIC010015725.1:12996-34912 GCA_004025085.1 Thryonomys swinderianus
TTTTTTTTTATTGAATTCTTTATTGGTACAATTTATATACATCTCAAAATCACATATAACATTGGGAAATTTGTACCAGTATATACCACAAGTTAATTCTCATTTTTACCCATATCCCTACCCACTCCCCCCTCCTCCCCCCTTATACATGCTCTTTTATTTTCTTTCTGTATCATATTTATTCCTTCCCCTTCTCCCCATCTCTTCTTGTTCTTCCTCTACAAAGCCCTGTGCTGAAATCCAAATACCCACCCCAGCACCTCGGAGTAACACCAGAGATAGGGTGGGTGAAGTTGAGAATTACAGGGTCACAGTAGGTTGGCCCCTAATCCAATGTGACTGCAGAGGGAAGAAGTTTGAATACAAATGGAGGCTGCATGAGGATGGAGGCAGAGATCAGGGTGATGCTCCTATAAGCCAAGGAACCTCAAGATCACCAGAAACACTCTAGGAGCTGAGGAGTCCTCCTTGGTAGACCCTCCATGCAACCTCAGAATCTGCAAACACCTTGGTCTCCAGAGATATGAGGAGTAAAATACCTGGAGCCACTGTGGGTGGTGCTGGTGATGGTAGTAAAATTGCTGGAGCCACTGTGGGTGGTGCTGGTGATGGTAGTTGGAGCCGACAGCACCCTCTGTCCCCAACAGGGCTCCTGCCACCAGTCTCCATGCTTTGGACCCTTCTTGAAATCCCTCTGAGACCTGCTCATGTTGACTCGGAATGCTGGGTTTGTCATGGTCTGCTGTCACCACCTGGATTTCCTCCCAAAGAAGAAGCCTCCTTCTCAGAATAACTATGAACGGGCAGGGAAGGGGACAGGCAATTCTGAGGGCCTATGTGCTGGTGAGGGGTATGGCTAGGTATGGGTAAGCTTTCTAAAGATTACTACTAAGCCAAAGAAAAGCCAAAATGAGGATTCATATAGGGAAAGTACTATAACAGGACCTGGGTTTATATCTAATGAGTAAAATTGTAGGCTATTCAGCCTAATTCTTGTATTGGTCAGAAACATGACCTACAGGCTGAAGAAGCATGACCTACAGGCTGCATCCATACAAAGAAAAAGACTCATAAGTAGTTGGTTCATATGAGTGTAGAGGTAAAGTTAGCACAGGCTGGGGAACCAGAGAGCTGATGTCCAGAGCAGTTCAAGTCTACAGACCCTCTTCTATGGGGCATCTGGGTTTTATTCTTTTCAGGCCTCCAACTGATTGGACAAGTTCCACCGGCATCTTGGAGATAATCTGCTTTATTCAGTGTCTAGTGATTTAAATGTTAATTTCATCCAAAACACTTCATAGAAACACCCAGGATAAAGCCTGGTGATATGAATGGTAGCCAGTTACATGCACGAAAAATACTCACCCTTGTGCTGAATATATGAGGAATGGTGGGGAACTGAGTACCCTTCAGTCAGGACAGACAGTGTTCTGTTCACAGAGGCAGGTGAGGGTGTCAAGGTAGGAAGGAAGAGAGGCAGGTCAAGGTGAAAGGCAGGTATGCAGAGTATCTTAGTTACTGTTCTCTCATTGCTGAGACAAAATACCTGGCACCCAAAATTAAAGGAGGAAAGGTTTATTTAGCTTGCAGTTTGTAGAAGTTTCAGTCCATAGTCAGCTGGCTCCAATCTAGGATGCCATAAGGGAAAGGGACAACATCTCATAGTGGTGGAAGACAGCAAAAGCAGCAAAGGAGAAGACAAGCCTTTCTGTCCCTTATATTGTATATAGGTACTGGGATTAGGGCAGTGCCAAGCCAATCAGTGTCCTGATGGAATAATCATATACCCTTAATCTTTGCATCACACACTCTAGATGCAGCTACTGATGACCACATGAGGCTTTGGGAGGACATCTAGACCTACACCATATACCATGGAGGCAAGAGGATGAGATCCAGGACAAGCAGGTACCTCCAGTGGGCAGGACTGGCCATCTGTTGAGAGAGCACCAGGACAGGTGGCTTCCGTTATTTATTCCATGTAGAATGTTGGCCATGGCTTAGGTTAACCATCATTGGCTTTGTCCATGATTACCATTCTCTTGAAGGAAATGGCTGAAACGGTTGCTATAGCTGTTGCTGTTTGGGGCAAGGGAGCAACAGTGACCAGTAGTATCATCTATGTGTCAGATGAAATCAAGCCAAGATGTTCCCTGTGAACATCTTTCATAACTCTCAACAGAAGGAAGTAGACTTTTGACACCACTTATGTGTCCAGTCTGTGTACAGCACTGGAGGATTTGAATTTAAGTCTTTTAGAGGACAGTTTGTGGTCATTTGATTGAGAAAAACTCACATCTCTGGCCCTTTTCTCCACTATTCCTTGAAAATTTCACTTCTGCCACCTATTTCTGAGGGAATCTTGCAGATTTGTGATGCTGGCCGGGTGTCTATTGTGTCCTGAAGCCCCTTGAAAGATCTAACCAGACAGCTTGGACCCTGATGGAGCACAGACTGAACAAACTCCAGGAAGTTTGCCTACCTATGTCCCACCTTCATGACCAGCCACATCAACCTGAATGCCCAGAGCTTACTCACAAGAGGTACCCATGAAACCCAGAAAAAGGTGGGACATTTGCCCTTGTGGAAGGAGTAAGGGAGATATGCTTTTTCTCATTGTGGACCTTCCAGAGACACAGACTTCATTAGCTGATTGGCAATGTAAACTGCTGTTTAACATCCAGAGACCATTTAAAGGGCCCAGTAAAGTTTCTTAAAATCTGTATAGAATTTTATAAAAATGGAGAAACATTAACAGATCTTTGCTGAATCTCTTCAAGAGAAAGATGTGCTGTGACATCCATGCTGAGGGGTCAGGATAACCAAGAAAACATGTTCCAACTAAAATATAGATATGTAACTTTTTGAGCAGAATACTAAGGCATTCATTGCTTTATACATGATAGGAATTTTTCACACTAAAAGAATTTGCTAAAAGCAAGTCAAACACCTAAGTGTAAGACCGAAAACTATGAGACTCCTGGAAGAGAGTATAGAGAAAAACATTTTAAGAACTTGATACAGATAATTTTTGGGGTATGACCTCAAAAGCATAAGAAACAAAACCAAAAATAGACAGATTACATCAAACTAAAAAGCTTCTGCACATACAGGAAACAGTGAACATTGATGAGATAATTTACAGAATGGGAGAAAATATTTACCAACTGTTCATCTGATAGAGGACTAAGAACCAGGATATATCCAGAATATATAAGTAACTCAAAAAAATTAACAAAGGGCTGGAGATTTAGCTCAGTGGTTCTGGCGCCTGCCTCACAAGTGCAAGGTCTTGAGTTCGATCCCAGTAACCACGTACAATGCTGGTTTGGTGACTCACGCCCACCAGCAATCAATACCACATACCACAGTGCCGGGCGTGGTGGCTCACACCTGTAATCCTAGCAATTGGGAGGCAGAGACAGGAGGATTGCTGAATTTGAGGCTTGCCTGGGCTACATAGTGAGCTCAGGGCCAGCCTGAACTACAAAACGAGACCCTGTCTCAAAAAAAAAAAAAAAAAAAAAAAGAACAAAAAAGTAATCCAATTAAAATAAGCAAATAATCTAAATAGACTTTTCATAAGAAAAAATATACAGTCACCAAATACATAAAAATATGTTCAATATCATCAGCCATTGGAAAATGCAGATTAAAACCACAGTGTCACTTCACCAGGTTAAAGTAGCTGTTACCAAAAAAAAAAAAAAATGCTGACAAGGAAATGGAGAAAAAGGAACTTTCTGACACTGCTGGGGTGAATGAAAATTAGAACAACCATTATGGGAAACTGTGGAGTTTCCTCAGGAAGCTAAAATTAATCTACCACATGATCCAGAAATTCTACTACCGGCTATATATTTAAAGGAAATGAAATTAACATACCAAACAGATACAGGCATCCACATATTTATTGCAACACTATTCATGATAGGTAAAATGTGAAACGAACCTAGGTGCTCACCATGGATGAGTAGATAGAGAAAATGTGTATATAGACAATAGACTGTTTTTCACCATAAAGAATGAAATCCTGCATTTTCAGCCACATGGTTAGAACTGGAGGATGTTAAATGAATTAACCTGGCACAGAAAGACAAACAAACCACATGTTCTTTCTCATATGTGGAAGCTAGGGTAAAAAACAACAACAACAAAAGTTTGACCTTAATGTAGAATAGTGGTTACTAGAAATTAGGAAGGATGGGGATAAAGTGAGGCTGGATTTGGACTATGCACAATGTATGCATTTATTGAAAGATATTGAACCCAATCAATAGGCACAAACATACTAATCAAAATAAAATATTATTGGGATAATCTCATTATTTTAGGAGGAAAGATGGATTGGAGTTCTTTTCAACAATGGTAAAAGTCATTTTTGACCAAATTCCCCTCTAGTAATACCATTTACAGTGTTTTCTGGTGACAGAAAATAAGTAAATCCTGACATACTAGCAGTGGAGTAGTTTATAAACATCCTTTTGACCTGTGGAACATTCATACTTAGTCTTCTACAGTACTGGTTTGCAGATATTCTGCACATTCAGCTTATGTGAGTTCAGGGTCAAGAACCTCACATTCCTGACTAGACCATCCATCCTCCTATTGTATTATTTCAGATGCAGCAAGACCATGGAATTGGGAATCACTTGGTAATCACGTCTTTCTTGCCAATAACAGGGTCATGTCTAGTGGTTGTGAGATAATCATAGGTCTAACATGACTTCCTTCAGGTCCCTTCTGATGTGGAAAATGGCTATAACAATCACACCCCTTCCTCAGAGTGTTATGTATATACTCCATCAAGGACACACACCAGGCCTGGTGTGAGTGATGTCTCCACGGAGAGACTATGGGACCATCCAGGGCCTCAGCTACCACCCTGAAGCTGGAAATGGTGCTCACTCTGAGAGGACTCAGAAGGACCAAGGGCCTGCACAAGGTCTGTGCTGAAGCCTGTGTTAGTGAAGCTGAGCTGCTTTACTGCCGTCCCTGGGCTGTACTTTGACAGAAACTTCTTACTGTCCCAGCAGGGCAGAGTGTTTGGAACCAGACTGAGTCTTTTCATCACTTCTAAGACAACCTAGTGTCTTCAAGGTGACAACAGGTACTGAGGGGGGGTAATTTGCTGAATTAACTTATTGCCTATATTGTTAGTAGTTGGCACCACTCACTCTCCCTTCCACTGCATTCCTCTTGATAAGTAGGTGTATATGAAGTGGGGAAGCCCAGGGATTTGCTTCCTACTTGATTTAGTCCTTGGCACAGACTGGACTGCAGTGGCCCTGCTCTAACCTGAGCCTCACGGCCTCGTTAGGCCTCAGAGGCAGCTCAGACTCAGGTCCTGAACAGGTTGTGCTATAGGAAATTTGTCCACTTGGGACCTTAAGCAGACTCCCCATTACTCTTGGACTAAAAAGCACCACCCCA
Source organism: Thryonomys swinderianus (assembly GCA_004025085.1). Classification (NCBI taxonomy): domain Eukaryota; kingdom Metazoa; phylum Chordata; class Mammalia; order Rodentia; family Thryonomyidae; genus Thryonomys; species Thryonomys swinderianus. The sequence goes on from PVIC010015725.1 coordinate 18,430, forward strand.
AACCAATTTCTAATCTATTTCATTAATCACTAATGTAGGAAAATTTCCCAGTTTTAGGCTTAATGCAACTTAGAAGACCTTTCCAGAGTTTTCAATATGACTCTTGATTGCTTTTTAAATTATTGGAAGATTTCTCTGAATACATAAGGTTGCTTTCAGGTAGGGAAAAATATTCTATTTTTTCTCCTTGTAATTACAACATTTGAAATGCTATATCTACTTTGCTGGAAGTCACTGTAGCTTGAAATATATGGTAAAATTAATTTCAACAAACATAGCCTTCTGGTCAAGTCTCATAATAATTCATGGAAGTCTTAATTAAGCATCTGCTAAAGAGTAAATGAGTTATGATAATTCTTGATAATGGCTATCATTTTGGAACAGCTAATGCCAAACACTTGGAGGAAGAATTATAATAGCTCTTGCTTTAATTATAGAATTGCCATTTCCCTATTAGACTTTATTTTGGAGTGACTGTGTGCTGGAAACAGTGGGGAAATTTAAAAATGGGAGTGACCTTCACCAAGAGTGTCAGACCTGACACTCCACCAAGGAAGTAGAACCCAACTGGAGCACATAGTGATTTAAGTTAAGTCCCAGCTTACACTTCTGAGAAAAAAGAAGCCATTGCCAGCCAGGGTTGAACTTAATAATTGTGGCCAACATACCATGGACTCAACAGTCTAAAGATTAAAATCTAACTTGTTCCTCTGTTGTACATTCTTGTATCCTGCCACCCTTCCCTGCCCCTAGGCTAGCCATGTCATAGAAGACTGTTGACATTTGGGCCCAGGGGATATTCCCAGCTGGTGTCCAAACTAGAAAATTATTCTCAAGTCAGAGAATACCAGAAATGATGTTGTCATCAGCCTCCTACCACATTAAGTCCTTTGATTTTCTTTCTGGGAGGTTCCCAGAATGTAGCCATATCATCCTGTTTTCAGGCTGCCCCTGGGCAAGAGGCATGGGCAAGTGAAGTAAAGGCTAAAGCAAGGCTGGTGTAGAGCTGCTCCAGGGCCCTGGAAGATGTACTCCCTGCTTCTGGGCGGACAGCCTAATGTGCAGGGTCCAGCCAGAGATCAAGACTCTTGTCCACCACCCTGCAGCAAGGGAGGAGACTGTTCCTGCCTTTCCCACTCAGGAGACACCAAACTCCTGGAATCTGTGACCAGGCCTGGCCTCTGACCCAAAGCTGTGTTTTGGGTGCCCCAGGCATTTCTGCTTTCCAGGAGAATAAAGCTGTAGCATAAATGTCCAGGCCCTCAGGCCCCTGCTGGCCCACCATCTTGGTTCTTCACACAGCAGATGATGGGTCCCACTTGGGCCCAAAACTGAGCAAGCCTGAGGGACCAAAGCTCAGAGCCAGGTGGGACAAGGGGCCCTTTACTCAGTTGTGCAGGAAAAATGATGGGATGCCAGTCGTGACTGAGCATGGGTACAGTCATAGTGTGAGTTGAACAGGCAAACACCAATCAGCCTCTCTATTGTCTGTGCGCATGAGACCACTGCAGAATTACCTGATACGAAGTGGAGGTGCTGCTGTCTTTGCAGAAGCTCAGAGGAACATGAGCATATCTAGGTCTCTCCCCTCCCAGAGGACTCCATGTAGCACTCTCTCCTGGGGAATGAACAACCAGATGGAATGGTGAGGAAAACTCTTCTTAACAGCTGTGAAGCTCCACAGGCCTTCGGTTCTATTAGTGTCACATTGATGTTTATGGACCTCCAGGGGGAGCCAGGACAGTGTGTCAGACCTCAGACACAGGTCAGAGTGGCATCGGGAGAGACCTGTAGTGCAGGAGCAGCAGGCCAGTTCTCTGCCCCTTGCTCTTTTCTGTACCAGACCTCTTACAATGACTACTGCAGTCTTGGACATATGAGGTATGATCAGAAATATGGCAAATGTTTAAATTAAAAGACACCTATATATATATATATACACGTATATATGTATATACATGTATGTGTATGTATGCATATATATATATCTCTAAAGATACAGTGCTACTAACTCTTTAAAATACAGCCTCCACACACACACACACACACACACACACACACACACACTTTGAACACACCCCATTATTCTTACTACTTTCTGAAGGAGTTCTGGAATTCTGTTGTCTTTAGTTGTACTGTTGTGGCTTTTTCAAGGTCCTGAATATATTCAAAATGTTGATCTTTCATGTTCATTTTGACTTTGGGAAAGAGCCAGAAGTCTCACTGTGAAAGATCCAGAGAATAAGTTGGGTGAGCATACACCATAATATTTTACAGACCTCCCAATTCATTGGATGGTGCTTGGCAGCAGTATTTTTTATCTCATAAATTTACTCATGAAAGAGCACTACTAGAGCTGCTTCAGAAAGTGGCCAGAACAAACAATGGGATATGTATGTTTGAAGTGAAGGGGAGTACTTTGAGGGAGATTACTGGCATTTTTTTTTTTTTTTGAGACAGGGTCTCGCTTTGTGGTTCAGGCTGGCCCTGAGCTCACTATGTAGCCCAGGCAAGCCTCAAACTCAGCAATCCTCCTGCCTCTGCCTCCTGAGTGTTGGGATGACAGGCGTGAGCCACCACGCCTGGCACTGTGGTATGTGGTGCTGATTGCTGGTTGATTGTTGGTAGGTGTGAGTCACCACACCCAACATTGCATGAGGTTACCGGGGATCGAACTCAGGACCTTGCGCTTGCGAGGCAGGCGCCGGAACCACTGAGCTAAATCTCCGGCCCTGGCAATGTTTTTTACTGTAACAAATGTTTTAAACACTCACCATGTATTTCCATCTACTTCATACCATGTATAAACATAATTTTTCAAAAGTTAAAATAGCTTTCTAACTACAACAAAAAGGAATAAAGGGAACATGTGTGTAATAATAGGGCATCTGTTTTCTTTTGATCATTTCTTTATTGTAATATTCAGTTTATACCACATATGATTCCTTATTTATTTATTTTTAAAAATTGAGTTTATTGGGCTGGAGATTTATCTTAGTGGTACTGGCACCTGCCTCGCAAGCGCAAGATCTGAGTTCAATCACTAGTAACTGTATACAATGCTGGGCATGATGACTCACACCCACCAGGCATCAATACCACATACCACAGTGCCGGCCTCACACCTGTAATCCCAGCACTCAGGAGGCAGAGGCAGGAGGATTGCTGAGTTCCAGGCTTGCCTAGGCTACATAGTGAGCTCAGGGCCAGCCTGAACTACAAAAGTGAGACCCTGTCTCAAAAAAAAAAAAAATTTAGTTTATTGGTACATTTTATACCTACATTAAGATCACATTCAACATTGAGAATTTGTACCTCACATGACACATCTTGGTTCTCAGTTTTTACCACTTTCCTGCCCTCCCTACAACCCCCACCCCTATATACATAAGGTTTGTTTCCTTTTTCTGCCATCAATTTTTTCTTTCCCTCCTTTACTTTGCCCTATCCCCTTTTCCTTTTCAACATTTTCTTCCTGTTTCACAATGCCTACCACCTGTCCCCTCCTAGGCCACATCTCCTACACACCCACTTGGGGCCAGAGCAGCGAGATCTTTGGAAGCTGCTTGCCTCACTTTATCCTTGAATCACTTGGAAGGGAAACTTCTCTGGAACATCTCATTCATGGTCTCAATATGACTTTGTGTATAATAGCAATTTTTATACTTCATGCTGTGTCAAACTGCCATATGTCCTTACTGTGGGTCATTCTGTCCCCCATTTTCTATCCTGCAGTGTCACATTCTGACTGCCAACTTTATACCTGTCTCAATTCCTCCATTCCTTTCAACCCTGAGATAGACTCCATTTTTGTACTTAAAGCCCACACTGGAATCTCCCATTTAACCTTATTCACCTTTGGCAAGCTGATCCGTATGGTGGGCTTGCCTATCTGATCCTAAAAGCCTTGCACAAACGAACAAAATGATTTGTAGAAGAGTTTATTTTGCTCATCCTTGAGCTTATTGCTGTTGTTTCCACTGCTGCTATTGCTGGGACAGCTTTACACGCTGCAATTCAAACTCATGACTTTGTTCAGCAATGGCAAAAGGATGCACACATCCTCTGGGTTCTTCAGTCCTCTATAGATCTGGAATTGGAATCTAAAGTTAGAGATTTCCAACAGACTGTAAAGTGGCTGGGATACCAGATAGTTGCTCTTCAGCACCAAGTTATACTACAGTGTGATTAGATTTGTGTTCACCGATTTGTGTTACCCCTTATCTGTACAATCAAACCAAACATGATTGGGCATCTGTTAAATTACATTTACTAGATGTCTAAAAAAATCTGTCACTAAATGTAAAGGATTTGTTGTTAGATATTTCTAATGCTTTTAGTCTTTCCTTGGGAGATATTGGCGCAAGAAATCTTGCCACTCAAATTGCTGATTTGTCCAGATTAGACCCACGTGCATGGGCTCACAGTCTAATTCATTCAGTGAGAAGTACAGCTGTAACTCTGCTCATTGTGTTTTTATTGTTGTTTATAAGATACCGATTGTAACACAGCCAAATTGATAGTTGTGATAACCACGATGATGGCTCTCTTGAAAAAAGTAAAAGGGGGAATTGTGGAGGGAGCCAAGAGCATACAACCCACACATTGAGCCTCAGACTCTGGAAAGCCGAGTCACTTCAGGTGCAGGTGGGTGAAGGCCAGTGAGCTCCCAGACCATCAGCACCTGAAGGCGACATGATGCAGTCTTTGTCCTTGGCTGCTCTACTGTTTTCTGTTCCCCAGATAGCTATGTTTGTAGGCTGTCCTGGTTTCACATGTCCTTGAGGCTAAGATATTTTCTTAAGCTCGCGCTCTCTTCTGGATAGAAGTGTTAACTGTGACTTCAGTCAAGCACTAGGGGGGTTTCCTCCCCCACCCAATGTTTGCATCATTGTCCTCATGACTCTGTTTCACTGCTATAAAAATCTGTTTCCCACCCAATAAAGTTGCCATTAGCTAACCAAGCTATTGGTCAATCTCATTGTGTCCACAGTTCGTATCCCCAGCCCCCTCCTCTCAGAAGGAGATTCTCACACATAGTAACAGAGGCAGTTTAACCATCTGTCCTCAATAACAGCTATGGCTCAGCAAAATGCCATAATTTGCCTGAGGCCATGTTTCAGAGCTGTGGCTGGTTCTTAGCTTCATATGCACTAAATTATCTTCCATCACAGAAGACAGTGGAGCCTGAGCGAGCCTGCCTTGGTCCTTAGCACCCCAATTCACCACCTCCATGTGTGCAAAGGACTTCTATGCACTCAGATTGGAGTTTTGGGCAGGGGAGTTGGTACTTTACAAAAATTCATGGAGTATAACACATTTGTGAGAAAAATGCATCATGATCTTATTACAGTAATGCAAACTAATTAGTATGATATACTCACTGTGTTTTGGGAACTTTGTCATTTGCAAACAGTGGTATTCTTTTCAGGGGTGTTCTCCCCCACTGAGAGGTCATCACAGAGCGCTGGATGTCCCACCCCAGGGGGTATTCTCCAACCAGCATCTCTATACCTACATGAGCTGCTTGGGGGGGTTTGAATAAGGATCCTGTATCTACAAATGGATTTTTAAGATCTGTACACACACACACACACATATACACACACACACACACCTTCTTGTACACATGCCTCCCTTCTTATATACATTCATCAAAAGAAGTATCCCTGTGGGCTTTTCCAAGGTAGATGCACTGGTTTTTTTGTTTTTGTTTTTTTCAGTGGTACCAGGGAATCAAACTCAGGCCCTAGTGCTTCCAGGTTAGGAACGGTACCACTTGAGCTAAATCCCCAGCCCTCTGTGGGCTTTTCCTACTGGTCAAACTCATGGAACAGTGTTGTGTACCCCTCTCCCCACCGGGGAGCAGGGCGACTGGAAATCTGTTCTCCACGTGTGCGGCACCTGTCTCCTGTGCAGGGGATGGAGGAGGGAGATGTGCTCTCTGGCTCCAGAAGAGGACACTTGCCTCAGGAGGCACAGAGCAGGGCCACACGCCCATGTGACCAGCATCAAGGGGGTGGGGCACCAGCAGGAGGTAACGCACCTTGCCAAGGCCATGAGTAGGAAGCTACAACTGTTCAGATGAGACTGATAAAAAGCACAGACAAGACCCTTCTCCCTGCACAGTTAATCAAGCAGAATTATTGAGCTGTAGTTTAAATAATCTTTGAAAAAAGATCTTCTAGATGTGGATTAAAAGAGAGCTTTTAAGAAACTTGAGGGTACAAGCTATTAACCTTCACTGAGCTATTGAAAGCTATCCAGAGTTATAGTTTATATAAATGTAACTTTGCTTCATATCAATTTACTCAAGGTTACTGCCTCAGGGGAGCTGTGGATTTCCTTCATTTTTATTTTTAATTTTGAAAATAATACTCTATCCATGTGATTTTTATTTAGCCACTCAATGGCATCCTGGACAACTGATTCCCTTCCAGGGTGTGAACATGGTTTGTCAGCAGTAACTACAGACTGTTCCACACCAAGCTGAAGGTGTTTGTTCTCCTCCTCACAAGAATGAATTAAGGAAAATTTGGCAAATGAACCCATGGTCAGGTTCTAAACCACAGCCCAGAGTTTCCACCAGGGCATCTGCCTAACATACCATCATGGAGGAGAGCACTCAGTCCTGCGCCCTCCCTGTCAGGAAGGAGGAGACAATGCCCACGGAGAAGTCAGAGTCTGAACTACCTCTGGGAACACAGATTGGTGTTAATTCTCTAAAGGGCAAGGCTCTACCAGCTCCACACCAGGCTGAAAAAATGAACTGCGTTATTTTGGAGTGATCATTCAATTTCACATCTTCCTCCAAATCCACTGACACTGGAAGCACTCTTGAAGTCTCGCTTGAAACAAAACTGGTATTTTTAAGAAAAATAACAATTTTTGGTATTTTCAGGTGTGAACAATTTCAAGCTCATATTGATTTCTGTCAAAATCGAATTGGAACAACTTCAGTGCCAGCTATACCAAAGTGAAAAAGAATTCAGTACTCTTCCCAAGGAGCTGGCTCCAGGATGCAGAACAGAAGTGCATTGTATGTGTGTAATCATGGTCCTGGGGTGGGAGGGTTCCACACCCACTCATGCGTGTATCAGCCCAGTGTGGTCACCTGCCTATGATGTGTGCCCAGCCTCCCAAACAGTGACATCTGCATTTTAAACAAGACAAAAGTGAGCAAATGTCTTAGTTACATTCTTGTCACTGGAACACACAATTTAAAGGAGGAAGGTTTTATTTTATTTTATTTTATTTTATTTTATTTTATTTTATCTTATTTTATTTTTTGAGACAGGGTCTCGCTTTGTAGTTTAGGCTAGCCCTGAGCTTACTATGTAGCCCAGGCAAGCCTTGAACTCAGCAATCCTCCTGTCTCTGCCTCCCAAGTGCTGGGATTACAGGCATGAGCCACTAGGAAGGTTTTATTTTTGACTCATAGTTGGTAGAAGTTTCAGTCCATAGTCAGCTGGCTCCAAAGCAGGGCAGCATGGCGAGGAGAAAGAGCTCATTCCATGGCAGCAGAAAGCAGAGAGTGACAGAAGAGGAGGGAGATAGATCTTGCCAGGCAGAACTTCCAAGACTTTACTCCTGCCCTAGGCTTTACTTTCCAGATCACATTTAGCTCTAAACTCATCAGTGGACTAATTCTATGATGAATATCATGCCCCATCATGATCCAGTCACCTCCAAAAGCCTAGCCTATGAGCACATGAAGCTTTGGGGAACATCTGGATATGAGCCCTAACAATGCATAAAGCCTGTTCTGGGACAGAATGAAGTCTAGAAGCAGCACTGGTTTGTATTGCATGTATAGATCGGGAACCATCCTAAAAGCCTCATTTTACCTCAATGACCCTGTGAATAAGGTCATGTTCTGGATTCCCAGGGATAAGAATCCAACATAATTCTGTGGGAGGGACATGATTCACACACAACAGTAGGAAAATGAATTTTTGAAGATGGCTAGCGAGACCTGGCTTTGTGCCACCTGGTACAAGAGGCTGCCCTGCTTCAGCCCTGTTTCTGTCCTTTCACACATTGCTGTATCCCTGACATACAAGGCCAAGAATCCTTCCTGTTGGAGTTACAGACTTCAGGACCCATAAAGCCAAGACTCAAGTTTAAGTTCAAGTCAAAGCTCCTGATCATGCCCAGAGAGAGCTCCCTTTAAGTGAACCAAAGGGTGTTTCACAATGCTATTGTTCCTTCCCAGACATAACATCCAGGAGACACGACTTACTGTTCTGCCTTGAAAACACCAGCAACCCCTCAGTACTTTGGTCTGAGAGACCAAGTTTAGGCCAAGCACTAATACTTGAATCACTGTAGCTAGTATATCAGACATTTTTCTCATAGAAAGAACAGTTTATTTGGACACATGTTGTGTTTGAAGATTTACCTCTTGATTGCACTGTGCCTCTTGGTGATACGGCAATGTGTCTGGACATACTGGTTTTCAAAGTGCAGACACATTCCATTTTTTAATTTGTTCTATAGGTTTGCAACTACAATATCCTGTGTTTTTTAACTCTTCAAGTCAAGACTGGGTAGATAAATTTCAAGCATTAGTGACTAGGAAAATCTGTCAGCTAGGAAAAAGAAAAGCTATCTTAATCTGGCAAAGTTTTTTTTTGGAAAAGTCATCTCTAGTTGTGTGCAATTTTTGGAAGTTCATTTACTATTATAAAGTAGCAGGTAAGGACAGTCTTGGGTTTGGGGAGAGGAAGGCCAGGTAAAGATGAACATTACTTAGAGCTGTCTAGGGGAGGCTGAGGGAAGGAATCTCCCAAACCTCTTGGCCCTCTCTTCTCTGGAGCCTTTGGTTCAATCCATTTATTTCTAGTCACACCTGTCACTGGACTGGACCTCTCACCATCCTAGGATGTGGCTAAAACATCAACTTGTGCCCTGTGCTCGTGTGGGGCAGATGGGAGCTCATGGTTCTCCCCAGTCTTGAACCATTTGTTCTTCTTGCAGGTGGGAAGTGTGTTTCTCTGGGGAAGCCCATGCTTCTTGTAGATGCTGGGACTGTGACCTGAAGATGTGTGCTTCCTGGCAGAGGTAAGTCCAAGCTTAACTTTGTGGCCTGCCTGGCTGTCCCTCACTTTCCTGAGAAACCTCTACCACTTAAATCACTGCATTTTGAACTTCTCTTTTTCTGATTTACAGCCACAAAGTTTTCCCTAATCACTAGAAACAACTAACAAAAATGTTGCAGGAAAAATGTCACCATAGGGCCAGAGGGTTAGCTCAGTGGTTCCGGCGCCTGCCTCACAAGCGCAAGGTCCTGAGTTCTATCCCCGGTAACCACATATAATGCTGGGTGTGGAGACATGCCCACCAACAATCAACACCGCATACTACAATGCCGGATGTGGTGGCTCACGCCTGTAATCCCAGCACTCGGGAGGCAGGGACAGGAGGATTGCTGAGTTCGTGGCGGCTTGCCTGGGCACCATAGTGAGCTCAGGGCCAGCCTGAACTACAAAAGCGAGACCCTGTCTCAAAAGAAAAAAAAAAAAAAAGTCACCATATGCTGGGCTCTGGGCAGCTCCGTGGGTAGCTGGTTCCTTGTCCCCATGTGCTGAGGATCTTCTCTTAGAGATCTGCCTATTTTGGTGGCTTTTCTGACCTCCCTGCACAGGTGCTCAGTAGTCATTTGGGTATAGGATACACAAGGCTTTGTCGCATAGAGTGCAAGGGGATGATGTGCCTTTGGGAAGAGAAATCTGTAAGAAAAGCAAAGTCTGCTGGCCCATAAATCCTCATTTGAAGAGTCTAAGCATTTGAAGATGGACAAACCACAAAGAATTATCAGAATCCTCACACATGAGTATTTACAAAGGAGTAGTAAGCTCAGCACCTGATGGGGAGGACACAGGGACCTTTCAGAAGAACTAAAAGGATGAATGAGAGTGAGGTGAGTGAATGGGGGAAAGAGGTCTATGATCAAGAGAGAGAGAGTCATGCATAAGCCCCAGGAGCAGCTGCCTAGCCCACTGAGAGAAGGAAGTTCAGTGTCACAGCCCAGGGAGCCAGCAGCTGCCTCCAGAAAAACACTGGAGGGCCCACCAGGGCCTGAGGGCCAGACATTGCTGTCCAGGAATGATGTGCCCTGGAGAGAGACCCCACCCATGGTCTGCACTCCAGACAGGAACATGGTATGGTGGTGCCAGCCCCTGCAGACTACAGACATGTGCACCCCCTCCAGACAATGAATGATCTGTTCTCTTACATAACAAGTACTATGTGTTTTGCATCAAGTGATAAGGAATGGCTTCTTGTATGACTTGTCAGTATCCCCTTCCTACAGGTGCTTCTGTTCCCTGGGGTGGGGCAGTTCACGAGGCCATGGCACTTCCCAGCATCCAGGGGAAGTCTGGGTCTTGGTGTTTCATTGGCAGGATATAAATGAGTTAGATGACGCTTGACACATGGAGGTGTCACAGCCATAGTGGATGGGGCTCACCAGCAGACAGAGCTAAGCCCTGCAGGGTTCTGGTCTGTGGACTCAGAGTGTCCAGGTTGATCCCTAACAAGCCTGGGGCCACCCTTGTTGTACTTTGAATCACTCTTCCAGGAAATTTGCATAAATGGACCATTCATTATCATAAGATAATTAAAATTAGATACCCAAACCCCAGTTGGGCTAATACATGTAATGACTCTTCTTTCTGAACCAACTCGCAGGACACAGGACAAGCAATAGCTTGCTGGAGTGGATCTAGTGTTTGGCGCCACTTCCAGAGGAGGAAGGATCTTGAAGAGGATCAATTCATTCTCCTGTAGGGAAAATGGCACCAGACCCCATATGCCTGAGCTTTTGTCCAGGGGCCAGGGAGAGGAGGCTTGGTGGAGGCCCAGATGAGCTCAGGCAGAAGGCAACCTGCACACCAGGTGAGCCATAATGGAAACTACTGTGACTACACAAGTTAGAAAAAATGGAAGGAAAGGAAAGTAGGGTGTGGTTTTATTTTTTTTTGTATTATTGCTTTCAAACATTATTTATGGCATAAAGTAACTAGCTCAATTAATGCCTCAAGAGCCTCTTCAGTTGGTAAGTGCCACAGGTGAAAATGTTCCTTAATTGCAATTTATAACTTCCTTTTACTTTATGCTCTAGGCCCACCAGCTATCAGGAACCTTTTCTATACTCAGGCCTCAGTAAGGGTCAGAAAGAACAGAAGACTGGAGAACCCAACCCTCAGCCTGGAGGGTGCGACAGAATAGAAGACTGAAAGCCTCTCCATCCTGACCAGGAACTCTACCCTTTGCTGTACTCTCCCACTACCCTAGACTGTGCATCACTTGATCAGGTTCTGCTGGCTCCCTCACTTTTTTAGTACTTACTCTATAGTACCTGTACAAGTTTTGTGATCTTCTGTTGCCTAAACAGACAGGCCTGCGCATGGAGAGACAGATGTCATGTGAAATGTTTGTATCCTCAAAGTGAGGCTTAAATGATAGGCTTGTTTAATGGATTTTTAAAGTTTAAATTGTTGACTTTATATAAAAAAGTATTGTTTTTCAGTCCATTTATAAATGGTTTAGTCTAGAACTGAATGAAATGACTCTCTAGGACTAGAACAAATGCTCCTCACATGGATGGTGAGAGTAATGCTGGAGCTTAGGGTACTGATCCCCCTTCACCTCCTTCTGACCTCTGCAACTCTGAGAAGTTCCCCTTGGTCTACAGAGGAGAGGAAAAGACTTTTATATGTGTATAACCTGAGCAGGGTTGTTTTGGGAGCCTGTAGATAGCTGTTCATATTCATACGCACAAAGAGCAGAGCTATGAACTGTAAATATACCTTTCCTCAAACACCATGATGTCAGGGAACAGGTAATGCTGGGTTACCTGGCATCAGTGAAGTGTTCATAGCCCTGAAACTGGCTTTCTTGGGTCACCCTATTCCAGTAAATGGTTGGAAGATGGCCATAAAAGACAGTAAAGGCATGGGATAGACATAGACCCTCTGAGAAGTTTAAGCTTAGGCTAGGCAGTACACAGGGGTCTTGTTCTCTGTTCTGAGAACCCAGGAGAGTTGTGTGTGGTTTTCTGAAGGAGTTGGGTCTGAAAATGTGGCATTACTTCCACTGGACTTCTTGACACCCGCCCCCCCCAATCTGCTGCCTATATCCATTTTGCTTTCCCTGTCTGCCACAATGATCAAGAGTATGACTTAGTGTGAACATTTGCCACAGTCTGGAGTACATGGATAGAGGGACCTCTGGAATAGAAAGGGTACACCTCACAAACCCATAAGCCATAAAGCTAGGTGGGGAAAGCAACGTCTTGGGGCAGAAAGACTCAGAAACTGGGAGCAGCTGGAGTAGATACAGTCCTAGATGAGATGCCACTGACTAACAATGCTCAGAAGGAAAGGCAGGGCAGGGTTCAACACTCACACATGATGGAGATCAGGCTTGGTAGGGACTACCCCTCCTCCATGTCTTGTAGATTCTAGTACTAAAGACCCTAGAAATAAATCACTAATTCAAAAACATGAAGGAATTTTTGGACCCATTTCTTTTTTCCTTTATTAGTGTGTTGGATTTTTTTCTCCTTATGTACTCTTTGTTTTATTTTTTATTTTTCTTGATCATTTTTGTTACTTTTATCTAATATTAATTTTCTTTTACTCCTTAATAGTAATTTATTTCACTTTTTGTTTATTTTCAAGTTTTACTTCTTTCATTTTCTCTTTCCCCACTCCATTTTTATTAGCATTTTATTGTTTTGTTAATATTTAGATATTTAGTTGACTCTGTGCTATTGTTGAATTCTTTTCTATTGTAAATAGTAATATAGTTGTTGAATTCAGTAATATTTATTTTATGTCAACATATGGTTTACCTTTGTGTCTATACTATTATTACACACCTGTTTTCTATTGTTAAGGGTGGATAGTGGTAGTGTTTTTTTGCTCCTTATGTCAATATCCAGTTTATTGGACCAGGGATTTAGCTTCATGGTTCTGGTACCTGCCTGGCAAGTGCAAAATCATGAGTTTGAACTCAGTACAAAAAAATCCAGTTTATCTTTGACTATATTATTATTGTTGCTTATTTTGCTGCTGTTTTTAGGTTGGAATACATGTTCACTCTATGCTAATATTTGGCTTGCTTTTTTGTTTTCAGCAGTACTGTAGTTCTGGGCCAAGTACACTGCATTCCCTGTCTAAATTAATGAAGGTGGTCTGGTCTTGGGATAGAGCCAAAGGCTATAGTTAGCCACAGACTGAGTATAACAATGGAAAGCAGATACTAACTAAAAAGCTCTCCATACTAGCAACAACATTTTTCCATTTTAATTAACCCTCAACCTTTGATGTACATATGTGCATGTGCATGCACACACACACAATAATAAAAAAAATTAAAAGGCAAATCAACAAATTGCCTCCAGAAACTCCTAACTCCCCCAAGGCTGATCCATGGGGCAAGGATGGGGAGGAAATCAAAAGTCTAATAACCTGCCGGGTGTGGTGGCTCACGCCTGTAATCCCAGCACTCGGGAGGCAGAGGCAGGAGGATTGCTGAGTTCGAGGCTTGCCTGGGCTACATAGTGAGCTCAGGGCCAGCCTGAACTACAAAGCGAGACCCTGTCTCAAAAAACAACAAAAAAATGTCTAATAGCCGAATTATATAAAGTGATAAAAGAGAGGACAAAAAACAGATCAGTAAGGTCTTGGTGAGCTCAAAGATAATACAACCAAACAGGTAATAGACATAATCAATGATCATTGAAATTATGAAGGCAGTAATGAAAAGTTAGGTAAGCCAAATAAAACTATACAAAACATGAAATGTGCCAAGTAGAAATGCAGGAGATAAAAATTCTATTGAAAGTATGGGACTAAAAGTGATTAACTTGAGGAGAGAATATCAGAACTAGAACCTAGGGCTGACATAGGTAACCATAAACTCAAAGATAGCATAAAAGCAAGAGACTAATTGGGATTAGAGAAAAATCAGAGCCAATACAAATGTCATAAAACACCTGATAATTGGGCTAGAGGGTTAGCTCAATGGTTCCGGCGCCTGCCTTGCAAGCGCAAGGACCTGAGTTCGATCCCCGGTAACCACATATAATGCTGGGCATGGAGACACGCTCACCAACAATCAACACCGCATACCACAATGCCGGACGTGGTGGCTCACGCCTGTAATCCCAGCACTCGGGAGGTAGAGACAGGAGGATTGCTGAGTCCACGGCAGTTTGCCTGGGCACCATAGTGAGCTCAGGGCCAGCCTGAACTACAAAGGGAGACCCTGTCTCCAAAAAGGAAAAGAAAAAAAAAAACCTGATAATAGAAATTACAGCAAAAAAAAACCTATCCAAATATATGGAAAGTATTTAACATACATATAATTGAGGCATATGAAACCCTAACTAGCTACAGTCAGAAAATAACCTTTTCCATGACATATCACATCAAATCTTAGAAGTCCAACAACAGAGCAAAAACTTAAAAGTTGTTAGAGTAATGTAACAGATATGTACAATGGTAAACCTATTAGAATTACAGCAGATTTCTCAACACCTTCAAGGCCAAGAAAGCTTTGAGTGAAGCTTTAAGACAAAAGAACGCAACTTCCAACACAGACTAACATATGCTGCCAATCCACCTTTCAAAATTTATGGAAGAATAAGGTTTTTCAGTGACAGAGAGTATCTAAAGAAATTTATGACTGCAAAAACAGCCCTTGAAAAAATTTTCAAGATATCCTAGAAAGAGAGAGGGAGTCAAGATGCCAAGAAGTCTTCAAGAATGAATCCATCAGGCAGGGCAAGCAGTAAAGAAGGAACAAAAAAGGAATTATAGGAATAAGTCATTTTCTTCAGTAATAACTCTGAGGGTGAATGGCCTTAACTCCCCAATCAAAAGACTCACAGCAGATTATATAGAAAAACAAAGTGTGAAAGTATGCTATATACAAGAAACATATTTAATGCCAAAGGAATTCATATGCCAAAAAAGTCAAAGAGCAGAAAAGAATATTCCATGTAACAGGAGCCCAAAACCAACCAGCAGAATCCATTGAATTTGCAGAGAAGTGGACTTCAAGTCAAAACTGATCAGAAGATGCAAAGAAGGTTATTACATATTGGTTAAGGAAACAATTTAACAGGAAGAGTTAGAAATTGTAAATGTGTGAATACCCATGCACTCAATTTCGTAGAACAAATGGTATTGGACATAAAAGATCAGATAAACACAATTATAGTGGGGGAACTATGATATCTCACTTTCAAAAACAAACAGATGAACTTGACAAGAAATCAATAAAGAAATATCAGAGTTGAACCACAATTTTGAACAAGTGGACATAATTGATCTCTACAGAGTGCTCCACCCATCAAAAACTGAATACACATTCTCAGTGGCACACAAAACTTTCTCCAAATAAACATATACTAGTCCATAGAGCCTATTTAAATTAATATAAGTGAATCAAAGTTACCCCAGCCATATTATCAGATCACAGGACAATGCACCTAGAACTCAATGGCAAAAGAAATCACAGAAATTATGCAAACACATGGGGAGTAAACAGTACAATCTTGAATAATCACTGAATCACAGAACAAATCAAGGGAGAAATCAGACAGTTTCTAGAATTGAATGACAATGCTAGGGCAATATTCCAGAACCTATGAAACAAAATAAAAGCAGTACTAGAAAGGAAAATTATAGCTGTTATTGTCCACACCAGAAGAACAGATAGGCTAAATAAATAACTTTACATACAAACAGAACATACATAACAAACAGAAGAACAGAAGGCCAAATAAATAACTTTACATTGTACCTCAAGGTCCTAGAAAAACAAGAGCAATTCAAATCCATGGCTAGTACAAGGAAGGACATTATAAAGATCAGAGTAGAAGTTTATGAAACTAATACTAAAAAAATAATGAATCAATGAATTGAAGAGCTGGGTTTTTGAAGGAATAAGTAAAATAGACCAATTTTTAGTCATAACCAGAAAAACAAGACTCCTGCCAGTGCAATAAGAAATGAAAAAGGTGGACCCACAACTACTATATAGATTCGATGCAATTCCAATTGAAATTCCAATGGTATACTTCACAGAGTTAGAGAAAATAATACAAAAATTCACCTGGAAACACAAGAAACCTAGAATAGCAAAGGCAATTCTAAGCAACCATGACATGGCAAGGGGGTATTACAATCCCCAATTTAAAACTCTACTATAAAGCCACTGTGATAAAAAACTGCATGGTACTGGCAAAGTAACAGACCCGAGGACCAGTGGAATAGATTAGAAGACCCAGAAACAACTCCAGATACACTAAGCCACCTTATCTTTGACAAAGGAGCCAAACATCCCCAATGGAAGAAAGACAGCCTCTTTAACAAATAGTGCTGGAAAAACTGGGCTTTAACCTGCCAAAAGCTAAAGCTAGACCTATCTCTTTCACCATGCACAAAACTAAACTCACAGTGGATAC
>PVIC010015726.1:0-10799 GCA_004025085.1 Thryonomys swinderianus
TGAGAACTACCTATGTGATAGGAAATATAGAAAAAGAGATTTTGGCAGGTTGGAAGAATAAAGAGAATTTGGGTTGGAGCCAACCAGAATAGTAGTGTGCCAAGTAAAAAAGTTTCCCTCTCAAAATGTAGAAGCATCACCATTTTCTGAGAGTAGATATCTTCCCAAGGAAACCAGGCTAGAAAAGCACAGGAAGGGACACTGTTAGAGGGCAGGGACAGCAGGCAAAGCCCAAGACCTGTCTGTGACTGCCTATGCCAAGGACACTCCCTGGGTTCCTGCCTGTGGGTGATCAGAAACGTGGCTCAGCCTGCATGCAGGAGCTCACCAGCCCTCCAGGTCTACTGGGAGGCCCAGCACCGCCCTGCCTGCACCTATCTTCAGAGGCTGGACAATCCCACCGTATGAAGATCCTGCCCACAGCTCCTCAGCCCCTGGGAGGAGAGGAGATCATGGAAAGGAACTCCTGTTCCTGTCCTCTGGCCACAGTGGGGACCCCAGGGGTGCAGAACAGGGA
Organism: Thryonomys swinderianus; assembly: GCA_004025085.1. Taxonomy (NCBI): domain Eukaryota; kingdom Metazoa; phylum Chordata; class Mammalia; order Rodentia; family Thryonomyidae; genus Thryonomys; species Thryonomys swinderianus. The sequence goes on from PVIC010015726.1 coordinate 518, forward strand.
GGCTGCAGCAGATTCATAATCATCAAGTGCAAAATACACTTTCAGGGCGCCAAGAGGGGAATCAGCAATCCACAGGCACTCTATGCGTTTACTGCAATTCCTCATTAGTTAAAGCCTGAGCTCCAAAATTGCATAATTGAAACCCCACTCAGTAAAAATTTTCAACAATCATCCCCTAATGATATGTATTCACTTGCTCATAAATTATGTATATGTGTCATTGTTCTAACAATATCATGTACATTATAAAACACAGAAAAACAGATATTTTTAGGGCAGAGACAGAGTACTAGTCTAGCATGTGTGAGGTACTAGTTTTGATCTCCAGCAACCCCTCAAAAAGCAGATATTTTTAAAAGATATGATAAAGTAGCAAATAATATTGTTACAAGTTATCTTGCTGAGTATGTCACTGGTCCACATTTGGAATGAATATCTACAGTGGATACAAATTCATTTTTAATAAACTTCTTGGCTTTGATTTCCTGGGCCAGTCTTTTGCTGGATGGTGACATCGCCACTGTTTTTACCTCATGCCATGTTTGATGAAGAACTTGCCCAAGTAATAGAAGCATGGACTCAGCCTAAGTTCTGCTTCTCATTTGCATCACTAGAACCATCTTCGATCCTGAGTTCCCTTTCAGAATTCTGTAAAATACTTGTCTACTTTACACGTGTTAAATGAGATGCAACTAAGTAATATAATCCATATATCTATTTAATCAGGCAAATGTACAAAAAAATACACCAGAAACCAGGAAATGAGTTCAGTCCACACTGTTAGCCATGAAGAAGCTGCTGCTCATCCTAAATGTTGCTGCACACACCCCTGAGGCCAGTGACCAGTCACCCTCCAGATCAACCTTAACGAAGTGAGGCTGCACCATCCCTCCACAGATGTACAGTGACTTACAAATTCAGTCAGTTCCAGGGGGTGAGCTGTAAATTAATACACCTGAGATCTGTATGTTTACCTGGGTATGTGTTATCATTAACAGGCAAATGTATCTTTCATTAACCTAATTAATTCAAGTTGTTTGCATGTCAGGCTCATCATAACTTGAGAGTCCACGCTGTACTAGTAAATATTTTGTTTGTTTTTTAGATTTTAAGTGAAAGCAATATTTTGTGGATCATTTGCCACAGTCTTATCCACTTTAAAGAGACCATTATGGAGATCACTGGCCTCAACTCTGGTGTCGGCCAGGTGTCCAACCAGTACCTTGCCCCTTCTGACCATCCATAGCTGGAGAAACACAGTTTCATCACCAAGTCCTTCTAGGCCAGCCACAGCGCCACATGCCTGTATTTCCAGCTATTCAGAAGGTTGTGGCAGGAGAACGAAAAGCATAAGGTCAGCCTAGGCAACATAGCAAGACCACGTCTCAAAATAAAATAAAGAGGAATGAGGGCATAGCTCAGTGATAGAGTACTTCCCTCGCGTGTGTAAGACCCTGGGTTCACTCTCAACACTAAGACTCCTCAGTAGAGCACAAAACTTTTGCACCACATTGCTGTACCTTTCTAGCTTATGCCTTTTTATTTCTCCCTCATAAACTTTATGGACAGTACCAAGCACCTACTTCTCCAACAGATCAGATTCTTTCAGGTCTTGGAAACTGCTTTTTTCTCTGACAAGACTGTCTTTCTTTCACTTTGCTGGCCTAAATATCTACAATTCATCTTCCCAGCTCCAAGTTCACATCCGCCCTATCCTGTAAAACAGAGGAAATTGCTTCTGCCAACTGTAGGAACAATGATAGTCACATTCTCTTCACTAGTTATTTCAACACTCGCCTTCCCCTTGAGACTTCTCTACAACCTCGAAATTTTTCTAACAAATCCAAGAAGCATAATTCATTCCAGAAGGGTGAATCCACTACTTAGCCATGCAGAGAAAACTGGGATCAGATCCCTCCTACTACAGTTAAAGTCCCTGTGCCTTGCTGTATTGTATTTCAAACCAAGGGACACTTGTTATTGTGTACACATCACTTGTCCCCATACACATCCTGCATGAACACTGTATCAAGGTGCTCCAGTGCTCCACACTCTTCCATAGGCCCCATACCTAGACCCTAAATCACATTCCTATGTTCACACACATGTAACTGGCTACTGCATTGAAGTCTACATCCTAGGAAGGTAGTGAGTCCAAAAAGGCTTCCAGCTTCTGCACAGCTTGGGCCAAACCAAGCATCCACCAAAAGCATGTGCTTCAACCCAAGTGTGGTGGCACATACCTGTAATCCAGCTACTTATGAGAACAGGGCAGTGGAATGGCAAGTTCTAGTCTAGCCTAGGAAATGTAGCAGGCCTTTGTCTCAAAATAAAGTAGAAAAAGGGAGGGGAGGGCTGGGGCTGCAGAGGGCTTGTCTTGCTGGACATGCGTGAGGCCTTGCGTTCAAACTCCAATAGACTAAGGAAAAACTAAAAAGTTTTTGAAATGAAATGTGTATGGACAACTCTTTTTTTTCAAAGTAATTCTATTTTAGTGGAAAGTTATGTAAACCCACCAACACCACTTGTTTCCTGACTACGCTGGACCCTCAGCAAAGTGGTCCTGGTTTTCCCCAGGACTTTTTAACAAGAGATGAGCAGCTCCTACTAAGTCACCAGAAAACAGGTGTCTTGCTATACTTTTACCCAGAGCACCTTTAAGATCAATCCAGGCCCTGTGTGTGTCAGTCAGCTCAAGTTGCCGTAACAAAAGACACAGACTGGACAGCTTAAATGACAGAAATGTATTGCCTCACTGTTCTGGGAGCTAAGAGTTCAAAATCAAACCGTAAATGTGAATTCTGGCGAGGCCTCTTTTCCTGTGTAGACAGTTGCCTTCTTGCCATGCCCTCATATGACTTCTTTGTACACATGTAAAGCAGACCCTGGTGTTTCTTCCTCTCACAAGACTAGCCCTTTTGGATTAGTCTGTCCTTTTGACCTCATTCATCCTTAATTACTTCCCTAAAGGTTCTATCTTCAAATATGAAGTTAAGATTTCAACATAAGAATTGGGAGCTTTGGGGACAATTCAGTGCATAACAATTGCGTAGTAGTTCAAAACAGCCACGTCAAGCTGTGCCTGTATTGAGAGAGCAGCTAGTACTTACCCAGCTGAAGGGAAAGAGAAATGAACCTTCAAGAGGCCTCCAATCCCCTCCTCATATATGCAAGGCTTCTCTGACCATGCTCAGCATGCAGCTCTCAAGAAATCAGATTTTCCATGCAGCATAGCACTTGCTTCACAGACCATGCTATGGGCTAAATTTCTTCCTCCCAAATATATATATTGAAGTTCCAACCACAGTAGCCCAGAATGTGACTATTTGGAGTCAGGCCTTGACTAATCCCATTAAGTTAAAATGGGGTCATGTGGGAAGTTCTTAATCCAATAGGACTAGTACTCTTAGAACAAAACCATGCATAGATAAAAAGTTCATTAAAATATATAATGAATGTTTTAATTTTAAAGTTTTATTACAGTAAAAGATACATTGTCATTCATTTCCCTGAAAAACTCCTCCTTACTTTGACCACTCTTACTGCTCTGGCTGCTTTTTTTTTGAGACAGGGTCTCACTCTGTAGTTCAGGCTGGCCCCAAGCTCACTATGTAGCTCAGGCAAGCCTGGAACTCAGCAATCCTCCTGTCTCTGCCTCCCGAGTGCTGAGATCACAGGCGTGAGCCACCAAGCCTGGCACTGTGGTATGTGGTGTTGATTGCTGGTGGGCATTAATCACCACGTCCAGCATTATATGTGGTTACTGGGATCGAACTCAGGACCTTGCGCTTGCGAGGCAGACACCAGAACCACTGAGCTAAATCTCCAGCCCTCTGGCTGCTTTTTGAAATACCTCTGGAACTCCGTTCTGCTGAATGTCTTTACAAGACACAGTCAAAAAGACTGTGAATGCTGTGGCAGAACACCATCCAATGGAAAGAAGACTTAAAACATTTCAGTGTAGCTTCATCCTCCTTATTTACCAGACCTTGCACCTGCAACTTCTGGTTCTTCCTCAAAGTCAAATGAGAGTGAATGGTAACATTTTAAATCTGTTCAGGACATCTAGTCAAGCATGACAATACAGCTAAAGATGCTCATGTAAGAGAACTTTTGTAACTTCTTCCAAAAGTGACAAAAAGAATGGAACAAATGTATCCTGAGATTAATGACAATGCATCTTTTACTGCAATAGATTTTTAAAATTTAAACATTTACCCTATTTTTTTAATATCATACTGTGTACTCACAGAAGGAAAACAACATGAAGACACAAATAGACAGCGCCCCTGACAACACCCTGATCTCAGATTTCCAGCCTCAACAACTACTAGAAAAAATTTCTGTTGGTTAAGCCACCCAGTCTTTAGTACCTCGTTCTGCAGCCTTATTGAAACACACCAAGGAACTCCATGATAATGGGTCTTGTTAAATCTTTGTGATTTTTATGGTCTTGCATAGAACGTAGACTATTCTAAATGATCCTACATTTCTAGTGCTCACTCCCCACACGTGGCTAATGGCTACTATATTGGACAGCACTAGTTAGCAGTTAATGACATGGATTTTGGAAACAGGAGGACATGGGTTTGTATCTTTGTATCATGACTAATTTAACCTTCCTATGCTTCATTTCTGCATTTCTAAAATAGAGCTATTACTATTGCCTCTTAGAACTAATGTGAAGATCAAATAAAATTATCCATGCCAAGTCTTCAGCACAGACACAGAGTAACAGCATGGCTACCATGTGCCAGGCTCTGCGTTCTGTAATTTACATGGTTAATTCTCAATAAGTTGTAGTGGCTATTATTCTTAATTAGTGCAGATTTGATGAGAGCTGAAGCAATTTCTCCATTAGATGTCAAGTGAACAGTCTCCCCCAGCTCAGTTTTTCACCATATAAAATGGCAGTAATGGATGAATCTGCCACTGAAAATGATCCACCTGCTTGGGTAATTTGATACCTTAAAATAGTCACAATAGTTTGGGTCTCTCTGGCTTATAATATTAGACCACCGCAATGAAGACAAAAGTTAGACCTTTCTCTTCTTTGCATATCCTTTTTGATTAGTTCACTTCAATATTCCCCTAGGCAGAAAAATTGTTCTGAGTATTCAAAGCCCCAAGTTGATCTGGGTCCTATGGTGCTTTCTTTTTCCTTTAAAGAAAGAGGTTTTCCAAATCCATTCAGCCACTATTTCTGAATTATGAGTGCATAAAAAGAGATACGCCTTTTTTGTAAGGTCTCATAATTCACCCTCGTATAACGCAAGTGATAAATGCAAGCAGGCAGCTCCCTGTTAAAATATGTATAATAGATATATTACTGTATCTACTGTATATTTTCATTTTGGCATGCAAGGAGCTCTCCTTCACCTTATGATAATAAATTCCACAACCTCAGCCACATCATAACATTAAATAACAGGACACAAGTAAATCACTGTAATGACACTTTATGCCTTATAACTACTTCTTCCAGTTTGGGGTCTTAAAGCCCTTCATAAACATAAATTAATTAGCTCTATGCCTATACAAGATTAGCTTTAATATACTTCTAGAAATTATCGTACAGAAATAGGAACTTGTCCATAAATACTCCTTATTTTTTTTTAAAGTTTCAAAGAATGGAAACCAGTGCCTCCCAACAGGAGGTAATCTAATTCCCCAGGGGACATTTGGTATTATCTGCAGATATTCTTCGTCATCACAGCTGGTGAGAAGGGAGATGCTACAGGTGAGATCTCAGAAGTCCCTCCAAAGCCTAATGAGACTGGGGTTTGGGGAGGTAACTGGATCACGGGGGCGCTGTAACTGAATGTGCCGGTTGGAAGAGGAGACTCACAGAGAAGACCTGGATGGGCTCATCCCTCTCTCTGACTCCTCCCTTCGTCTCTGCTTTCTGGCTGCCATGTTATGAGCGGATTTTCTCCACCAGACTTTTCCACCTTCCTGTTTCTGCCTGGGAACCAGCTGACCACAGATTGAAAATGTGAGCCCAAGTAAATCTCTCCTCATTTTAATTTCAGGTGTGTGATGTTGTGTCTCATAGATGGGATAGTGACTAAGAACATACTACCAGCCTCTAGTGGGTACTAATGATGCTGCTAAACATCTTACAATGACCAGGACAGCAAAGAATACACTAATTTAAGAAAAAGTAATGGGGACTAGGGATTTAGGGACTAGGGATTTGCCTGGAAAGTGTAAGGTCTGAAATTCAATCCCTAGTACCATGTACAACAATACTGGGTGTGGTGACTCACACCCATCAACAATCAGTATCACATACCACAATGCCAGGTATGGTGGCTCTCCTCTGTAATCCCAGCACTTGGGAGGCAGAGGCAGGAGGATTTCTTGGAGTTCAAGGCTTGTCTGCACTACATAGTGAGCTCAGGGCCAGCCTGAACTACAAAGCAAGACCCTGCCACCAAAAAAAAAAAAAAATCTAAAAAAGAAAGGAAAAATAATGCCCTCCCCGGGGAAGAGCAGGAGATTTCATTACACTTCCTGCTTTGCTAAAAAATATTTCCTCAATTCAGGGGGAAAATGAGGCAATTCTCACCTAGAAATAGTTCAGCTACCTCCAAACACAAGCTCATTAACTACAAAACCAAATTTAAGAGGAAAACTGACATATGAAGGAATTGTTACTGAATAAAAAGTTCTGTTGTCAGTCAGTTGGAGAGTCAGAGAGAAGAGAATATCTTTCTCCCTCTACCACCCTTCCCAACAAAACAAAAAGGAAAAAAGAAATGGTTACTGTACTCACATAAAGAATAACTTTTTCCACATACCCACGGCGCATCCTTGATGGTGATGAGCTACCTCAGAAGGTGTGTCATTGCCGACCTGGAAACGAAGCAAGGAGTGGGATGTACGGCTTGTGGGCAAACAAGGGCTTTGCAATGGCTCTACCATCTGCAGGACAGGTAGTACTTTATTAGATGAGAACGCCGTGCTCGTTTGGAAGTTACACGGATGTGGAGGTAGATGTTTGACTGTATGAGTAACTGATTTCTTTCTGCCTCATCCTGTGTGAAATATTTACTCAACATCTTGCAAGTAGCTGTGAAAGTTGCTTGAATTTCTTTCTCAGGTAGTTGCAAATCGCCTCTCCCACATTTCCTTTCTGATTATACGGGCGAACGGATGATTCATTACTGAGACAGACTATAAAGAAAACAGACAGGAGTCATAGGAGAATTTACAAATTCGGAAAGTGGAAATCTTCAAATAAAAATAAAACATCTGACTTGCTTAGCAATCTATCTCTCAGCAAAGATGAGAGGCCATTGAGTAAAAGAACTGCTAATTCTGACTGATGAAGAAAAGTCTATTGGCAGAACAAAAGTATAGACTTTGGAACAAAAAGAATCCTGTCATTTTAGAACTAGAAAAGGGACGTTTAGGCATACGCTTTAGAATTTTAAAATTCAAAAAGTTAAGAAAAGACGACCACAATTCTATGGTAAGAAATTTGGAAGGAGACAATGACTCACAAAGGCTAGAATATTCTCAGAAATGTAATTCTGATTTGATAATTTTAAATTATGCCAATAAAAAAGCAAAGATAAAAACAATCACACTATGCCAGGTGTGATGGCACATATCTCTAATCCCAGCAGGAGGTTGAGGCAAAAGGATTGCCAGCCTGGGCTACAGATAGTGAGTTCAAGCTTGCCTAGAATACATAGCAAGACCCTGTCTCATAAAATAAAACAAAACAAAATCAGAGAAATCAATGTATTTTTAATAGGAGCTGAAGTTCTAAAAGAGAGTAAAACCTTGTTTTGCAAGCATAATTCGTTTTGGAAACATCCCTGCAATCCAAAGCACTTGTATATCAAAGCAAATTTCCATGTAAGAAATAATGGAAATTCAGATGATTTATTCCACAACCCAAATATGTTCACATAAAAACGATTGCAATACTGTAGTACAATACAAAATATAAAGAAAAATAAACAAATTAACCTGCACTTACCTTTGAAAACTTTCCTAGTTTGTGTGAGGGAAATGAGAAAGAACTTTCTACAAAATGTTTGCACTGTTTCCTACAGATACACATTTCCCTAACTTCATGTGAAATGAAGTATTCCTCATTCTTTTCTCTTCCTCCTCTACAGATGAAATCTCTTCCATAATCACTCTTTATTGGGAGACCATCAGCCACAATCCTACAGAGAGAGAGAGAGAGAGGAATCATTGTCTCATTTGTGATTATATGATATCTGATGTCACATACTACCCATATTACAAGTCATTTGTCAAGTTAAAATTTATTAGAAATGTTTGCTTATCTTACAAAAACACTCACAGAACAAGCTGCTTACATTCAATTATTTACTGTATATAAAGGATGGAAGGTTATATCACAAGTGATTGGGTTGACCCCATGGCATTTGAACACAAGGCTAAATGTTTACAAGATTTTCAGAAGAAGAATTTAATAAGGTGATCACCATTGTTCCTGGTCTCTGGATTGAACATTAAGTCTCAGTGCATGGTACATCTTAAATGTACATGTCAAGGCTTTGAGAAAATCATGGATTTCATCTGTTTTGGAGGAGAGTTAAAGAGTAATATAATGCTGGGCCTGATAGTGGGCATCTGTAACCCCAGCACTCTGGAAGGCTGATTCAGGAGGATTGCCTGAGTAACCTTGTGATTTAGTGAGATCTTACAACAAAATAAAAATGGGGGGTGGGGGAGAACCTGGATTCATTCCTTAGTATCACATATACATACACACATAAAGAATGAAACATAGTGAAATAAACTGAAATCAGCAATAACAGAGAAAAATTATGGAAGTAATTATATGAGAGTAAAGGATGGAAAGCAAGGATACTAAAAGTAAAAATAAATAAATGGGAAAAGATACCATTTCCTGGATAAGAAGATTCTACATCAAAAAGTTTCAGTTCTGGGGCCGGAGGGTTAGCTCAGTGGTTCCGGCGCCTGCCTTGCAAGCCCAAGGTCCCGAGTTCGATCCCCGGTAATCACATATAATGCTGGGTGTGGAGACACGCCCACCAACAATCAACACCGCATACCACAATGCCGGACGTGGTGGCTCATGCCTGTAATCCCAGCACTTGAGAGGCAGAGACAGGAAGATTGCTGAGTTCGTGGCGGCTTGCTACAAAGTGAGACCCTGTCTCAAAAGCAAAAAAAAAAAAAAAAGTTTCAGTTCCCCCAACAAAGTAAATACAATTCAACTAAACTCCCAAAAGAAGTTTTTAATTATACTGAACCTAAATTATTGTCTAAAATGATTTTAAGTTATATTGATGTCCATATTGCTAAGGAAAACAACAAGAAAAGATAATACAATTTTGAAGAGAAAGAATAGAGATTTCTTATTTTATTACATGTTAAAACTTATAAATATATAATAATTCATGTTGTATTCACAAAAAGTAGTCAAGTAAATTATTGAAATACCAAAGAGCCCAGAAATAAACCATTTATTCAACTCATATAAAATCTCTAAGTAGAACAGACATATAAATTAGTTAGGAGAACATTGGATACTTAATAAATGGTCCCAGAACCATTGGTTGTCCCATACAGGAAAAAAATAGTTTCCCCAATTCATACAAGTTAATATCAGGGTTATTAAATACCTAAATACTAAAAAGTTAAACATAAAACCTTAAAGAAAATTTGTAGAGAAATGTCTTTACTTCAGAACAGGGAAGCATTATTTAAGCAAGATTCTTAACATAAGAGCTATTATAAGAAGAAAGATTGATGTACTTGACTCACTGATTAAAAACAAAAGAACCAACAGGAAATATCCAAAGGGAATTTGTTGTGGGAACGTAATGAGGGGAAGGAGTAAATATGATTCTGAAAGAAAATAAAAGAGCATGTATATAGGAGGTGGGGGTGGGGATGTGGGTAAAAATGAGAATTAATTTGTGTCATATACTGGTACAAATTCCCCAATGTTGTGTGTGATTGTGAGCTGTATATAAAATATACCAATAAAGAATTCAACTTAAAAAAAAAAGCAAAAGAACCAAAACAAGGTAAAAAGGTAAGCTGCAGATTCAATACTTTGATTGTAACATAAGTAACCTAAAAATAAAATTAAAATAATTAATAAATTGTAATTTTAAAACATAAAATTACTAAGAATGCTTAATATTAGTATCTACTAATTTCTTTTTTTTTTTTTTTTTGAGACAAGGTCTCGCTTTGTAGTTCAGGCTGGCCCTGAGCTCACTATGTAGCCCAGGCAAACCTGGAACTCAGCAATCCTCCT
>PVIC010015726.1:10899-34904 GCA_004025085.1 Thryonomys swinderianus
GTAATGAGGGGAAGGAGTAAATATGATTCTGAAAGAAAATAAAAGAGCATGTATATAGGAGGTGGGGGTGGGGATGTGGGTAAAAATGAGAATTAATTTGTGTCATATACTGGTACAAATTCCCCAATGTTGTGTGTGATTGTGAGCTGTATATAAAATATACCAATAAAGAATTCAATTTAAAAAAAAAAGCAAAAGAACCAAAACAAGGTAAAAAGGTAAGCTGCAGATTCAATACTTTGATTGTAACATAAGTAACCTAAAAATAAAATTAAAATAATTAATAAATTGTAATTTTAAAACATAAAATTACTAAGAATGCTTAATATTAGTATCTACTAATTTCTTTTTTTTTTTTTTTTGAGACAAGGTCTCGCTTTGTAGTTCAGGCTGGCCCTGAGCTCACTATGTAGCCCAGGCAAACCTGGAACTCAGCAATCCTCCTGCCTCTGCCTCCCAAGTGCTGGGATTACAGGCGTGAGCCACCACACCCAGCACTGTGGTATGTGGTATTGATGGCTAGTGGGCATGAGTCACCATGCCCAGCACTTTATGTGGTTACCAGGATCGAACTCAGGGCCTTGCACTTGCAAGGCAGGCGCTGGAACCACTGAGCTAAACCTCCGGCCCAGTATCTACTAACTTCTTACATCACTAAGAAAAGAGAAAAACCACTTGAAGAATAGGCCAATTTTATAAATAATAAAGGCCTATAAGAGAACAAATCTCACTAGTAGTCAGGTAAATGCAAAAGAAAGTGAAATACCATTTCACAACCATTAAGTCATCAAAAAATATAATTTGTTAATAGAAAAGATTGCTGCAACAAAGATGAACCCTGAAAACATGAAAGAAGCTAGCTGCATGATTCGCTTTCTATGAAAATCCCCAAATAGGCAAATCTATAGCGGCAAGAAGTAAAATAGTGGCTCCTAGAGCTGGGGGAAATGGGATGTGATTGCTAACAGGAGCACTGCTTCTTTGGAGGATGATGACAATGTTCTAAAATTGATTGTAAACATGCTAAAAGTCATCAAGTAAATTTATGAACTATATGTCCCAAAAAAGCTGCTCTTTTTTAAAGACAATGAGGTGAAATGCAATGTGATTGATTTTTGGACTGGCTCTCAGGACAGAAAAGAGATATTAGTGGAAAAACTAGTGAAATCTGAATAAAATCTGAAATTGAGTTAATAGTAATGTAGCAATGTTGCTTTCCTGGCTTTAATAAACACAAGTGGTAATACATAAGTTGGTAATTAGGAAGGAAATCTGGTAAGGAGTACCATATACTGTCTTTGTAAACGTCCTGTAAATCTAAAATAATTTCAAAGTGTAAACATGTTTTAAATGTTCAACAAAAAAATGATAATTTCACTATAGTAATATTTCAATAATGTTTATAAATATGGAAGGCTTCAATTTATTACTTGGGACACATGTAAGCAATAGGATATGAAAATATTTATGGGTATGAAAACCAAATTCAGAACAACATTTATCTCTGGGCACAAAGACAGCAGAATGAAAAATGGAAAATATTGTAATACTTATTATTTAAGAACATTCTAAAGCAAATACAACAAAATGTTAAGATGGGTTGGTGGTGTATATCCAGGTCTTTGTTGTATCATGTATATGTCCTGATGTGTTTGAAATATTTTTTTTTAGACAAAAAGCATGAACCTGGTAACAGCTGAGACATTTTGTATCTCAAGAAGCAAGGTTTGTGGAATGTAAAGGCATGGTCATGCTTTTCACTGCTATCATAAAGGCAATATAATGATCACATGTGGTTAGAACTAAGTTATTATTATCATTAATTATGATATGCTGGCTTGACTTGAATAAGAACTGCCTAGCAGAGTAGAAAGCTCAGGCTGTGTCTGTGTGATTGACAGGAAGGCCAGCAAATGAGGAAGGAGACCCACCAAAAGGCCTGAAGCTTAGGTAGAATAAAAAGGGGAGAAGAAAGTAGTGTGCCCCTTTCTTCACCATTGCCTTTGGACACTGGTCTCCGGTTTCTTCAGTCTGCCCACCTGGACTGTTCAGCCTTCCAGTGCAGCCTTCCACACAGACTCGTTCGGGAGCCTCTGCAGTGAGCTCCCAGGTCGCCTCCTTTGACTGCTCTTTGGTCCTCCAGCTCTCCAGCACAGAGAGGGCCATTTGGGCTTCTCCAGCCTCTGAGCCCTCAGATGACCATATTGATTGCCACTTCTCATCTGGTAAGCATACCTAATGAATCCCTTTGTGCAATTACACAGATATTTTATACTTTATATAAAATATAAATATATAAATATTTTTATAAATATATTTATATTTTATTTATTTCTGTTCATCTAGGGGACCCTAATTAATACAGTTAAATAAGAGGGACATCACACTAAGAATGGCCAGTCATTCACACGAAGAGCCCACAGATTTGTCCTAACAGACTGCCTAGATTTGTGGTTAGGCCTTTCACTGCTGTGAACTTGGACAAGCCATTTCATCTCTTCGATTTCTGAGGTGCTCCGAGATATAACAGAGATAATTACACTGTCTCTCACACTGTGTTGCAGGAGTTAGATGCAGCAACATGTGGACCAGTGAGCTGCCACCCAGTGACATTATGGAAATGTCTGGTGACATGTGCAGTTGAAGTTGCCTCAGTAACTTGAGTAGTGAGGTTGCTTCCAGCATCTGGTGGGGGCGGGCCGGATGTGGCTGAATATCCTCCAGTACACAGGCCAGCCCCCAAGAAGGAAGAGTTATCCCCTTCCAAAGGTTAGTTGTGCTAAAGCCAAGAATCCTACCTGAACCTTTGACATGGTGGCTGGTGTGCACACAGCTCTCTGCTATTCAGTGCCATTTTATTGTCATCGCCAGCATCACAATGTCACATCAGGAGAGACCTGAACACATCAGCACCCCGATAGATCCTTTTGCTTTTGTAATGGGTGTTTAAATTGGCCCAACACAGTCTGTACCACAGCTTGCCTTTAGAGTAGACGAGGTGTCATCTCCCCTTTGCTTAAGGCTCTGAGCTGCTCTTCCCTCCCCCCCCCCACTGTCATTTCTTATTTCCACTTTGTAGCTGCATTAATTAACCCTGGGAAGGTTTGAGAGCCCACTGATGGGAAAGGACATTTGCTTTCAAAGATAAAGCTGTATCATTATCAAGCCTCTGCTGCATAGCAGAAAAGACTGTTCTGGGCAAATGGTGGCAAATTATCCATTCTTAACCTTGGGCTGCCTTTTAAAAGAAAATATTTTAAAAGGAAAGAAAAGTAAAGACAAAACAAACAGTAGTCAGATAAATTCTGTATTCACTTGTAGAGTCAGTACAAGGAATATCCTCCTCTTTAGAACTCAATATTTAAACTGCTAAACTAGTACACAGATTAACCACCACCACCCTCAAATGATGTGTAGTATGAATATGTAATCAACTAGCCCATTTTCTATCAAGAGACATGCTCCTCTATAAACTAACAGCAAATCTTACAAGCAATGTTGTCCAAAGCATTTTGGATAATATATAAAAATGAATTTTACACTCTTTTTTTTTTTTTTGCTTTTTGGAGACAGGGTCTCACTTTGTAGTTCAGGCTGGCCCTGAGCTCACTATGGTGCCCAGGCAAGCCACCGCGAACTCAGCAATCCTCCTGTCTCTGCCTCCCCAGTGCTGGGATTACAGGCGTGAGCCACCACGTCCGGCATTGAATTTTACACTCTTAATACTTCTCTCTTGTTCTCTACCTTCTCTCACAAACTATAACAAAGAACAGCCCATAAGACTCAAACCTTGAAATATTACTTTGATAAAGTAATATTCCACTGAGGTAGACAGAATATTAATATATTCTGGGTTTGAAAGACAAGCTATGAGATCAATTGTTAGGTCAGGAATGCCTCTGATTCTTCCACAAATGGCTTTCAACAATGAGCTCTCCACAGCCTGTCTTCTCTTTTCACTTCTAGAGCTGGGTGTTAGGAGTGACTTCCTAAAGAGGACAGCCTGACCCTTAGCAGTGACCAGGGAAAATGTGTTTCCAGGGAGTCATCATATTTTTCCCCAGCGGAGAGGGGAATAACCCTAGAAAAGGAGCTCAGAAATTCAATTCCCAAGAGGGAGAAGTTAAAGGAGTTGTCTGAGTGAAGGTTAGGTCAGCCTCAGGGTGGCAAATCTACCTCTTCAGTCACACACCTGGATTTTCTTGGGATTCGACACCATCACTGTCATTAAGCAGACCTGGTAAATCAATAGAGTTCTCCCTGTTTCTAAAGGAGTAGAATGGCTCTACATAGACCATTATTTCAACACTTACATTCCTCCCTTTCTCCCCCATGAATATTGTTAGGTCTCCTTCCTACCATCCCCACCTGGACTTCACCTTCCTAGTGTAAGTCTCCCAGGAAGCCCCTAGAACCATCCCGGCCAAGACCGTTGTGCACTGCCTCTCTTCAGCATCCAGGAGATTATGCCCATTCATTATATTTGAAGGTGATTATATCTGACTTGGTAGTTGCTTATATATTGACAAATATTGTTCTCTGCTTCTTCCCCCACCCTGAGTCTTTCTGATTGGTAGAACTTGTCTTCTCTCTTATTTCCAGGTCAGGGATTAACTCCTAACTTTTCACTCTCCATCTCCTAGAACACAAAGCTAGCTAAAATTCTACAACATTGGAAAATTTTTATTAAATTGAACAATCTGGCATCCCACAGCCTGGCTTTGTCCTCTATCATGCAAGTGGAGGTGCACATAAGTGTTCCTTAGGAAACAGAGGAGAAACAATGTGGACAACCTTTGAGGCCAGTAATTGTTAGACAATTCTCTAACAGGTGCGACAAACCCAGAAACTGTCAGACTACCGTATCAAGAATTTCTACCATTAAGCCACCTCCTCTAAACTGAGGAAATAAAGGAGAGCAAGGAGAGACAAAGGATGGAGAGAAGAATTAAAGGAAGTCGCACCTGCTCCTTCTTATCTTTCCAGAGCTCCAAACTGAGTTGGTCATTTCTTTCACTGGGATAGAGTAACAGCTTCCACAGACATCTGTACCCTAACCCCAGCTTCTGGCAGGCGAAGGGAAACCAATGTTGCAGATGGAGTATTGCTGCTCAGCTGACCATTATTACATGAAAAGATTGCTGTGGAGTCTATAGGTGAACCCAACAATCCCTCGAGGGTACCTTAAAATAAACAAGAGGTCAGTTGGGTAGAGATTGGAAGATGCTCAGTAGGTGGCACTGAAGATGGAGGGAGGAGCCACAAAGCCAAGGAATTCAGGTGGCCTGGAGCAGCAGGTAAAGGTTATGGACATAGCTTCTCCCTTAAAAGCTTCCAGAAGCAACTAGCCCAGCCTACATTTTAATTTGAGCCAAGGGAAACTCATTTGGAACTTCTGACCTTCAAAAAGGATCAGATAACTGTATGTTTCAAGCTATTAATTCTGTGGCCATCTGGGACAATAGCAACAGGAAATTAATATATTTCCTGACCTGTCAAATTCAGTGTCCTCCTCTGAAATTTAGAGGAAGGCTACAAAAAGAGAGGGTATGGCTTTAAAATGCAGACCAAGTGTTCACCTGCACCAGAACCACAGAGGGCAGGGGGTACATAACTGTACATCCTGGCCCACTTCATATCTACTTCGGTGTTTCTAGAAAGGACTCCAGATGCCCCTACTGAGTCTTTTGTATAGGTAGGCAATACCAGCCAGGCAAGAGGGCTTGGAATACCAGAAACCTTCCCCCAAGCACCAGTCAGACTTGTGTCAGTCATTTTCTTTCCCCCGGTCTGTCTCTTCTTCTCAGCACAAACATGCTGACTTACACTGCCTTTGCTTTCTTTTCTTAATATTCTTATTTAATAAAATTCCAGTCAAACGTAAGTTTGGAGCAAATTTCAATGTTTCTTTGTTTAAATGGACTCTGTATAACTACACTGTCAACTGTAATTCCAAATCTAGTAAAATGTAGATTCTAAGACACATAAAAGGAATTTTGATACCACTAAACATTAAGAAAAATGCAAATCAAAACCACAGTATGATAGCATTACTTATCCATAAGAATGGCTAAGGAAGAAAAAACGGATGCAGGGGAGAAATTTAAAAAATGAATGAATAAAAAAAGAAAAAAAGGAAGGGACAAAGAGAAAGGAAGATTGATAAGGATGTGGAAAAACTAGAAGTCTTGTGTACTGTTGGTGGGAAAGCAAAATGTTACACCCACTATAGAAAGCAATATGGCAGTTCCACAAAAAAAACTAAAAATAGAACTGTCATATGATCCAGCAATTCCACTTATGGCTATATACACAAAACTATCAAAAGTAGTAATTTCAAACCAGGTGTGGTGGTACAGGTCTGTGATCCTGGCACTCTGGGGAGCTGAAGCAGGAAGCTCACAAATTTAAACTGGGCAATTTAGCAAGACCCTGTCAAAAAAAATTTTTTTAAAGAAAACCAACCCTACCCACTCCCCCTCCTCCCCCCTTTATACATGCTCTTTTATTTTCTTTCTGTATCATATTTATTCCTTCCCCTCATCACATTCAAATGAGAATTAACTTGTGGCATATACTGGTACAAATTTCCCAATGTTATATGTGATTTTGAGATGTATATAAATTGTACCAATAAAGAATTTAATTAAAAAAAAAAGAAAACCAAAAGGTCTGGGGATATAATTCAATGTGAAAGAAATTCTAGCAAATATTTGAACATTCATATTCATAGTAGCATTATTCACAGTAACCAAAAGGTAGAAGCAGCCTAAGTGTCCATCAACAGATAGATGGATAAATAAAATGTGGCATGTATACACAATGAAATAATATTCAGTTTTAAAAATGAAGGAAATTCTGGCACATGCTGCAACATGAATATTATGCTAAGTGAAAAAAGCCAGAAAAATACTATATGGATGCCACTATGAGGTGCCCAACATGATTAAATTAATAGAAAGTAGATTGGTGGTGAGGCTGAGAAAGGGAATGGAGAATTACATTTGAACAAGTAAAGAAATTTAGCTGTTTGTATAAGATAAAGATCTCTGGAGACAGAAACAGCAAAGCAGGGTGAATGTACTCACTACAGAACTATCCATGTGAAGATGGTTAAAATAGTAAATTGTTTGTATCTGTACTTTATTAGAATCTGTTTTTAATATAGCATTGCAGAAAAAGGATAAATAAGAAACATTAGTGCTGAGCAGTTGCTTCGTCCATAGTAATGTAAAATGTAGTTGAACACAAATCACACTGTTGTCTTTGAGTCATCCTCATCACATAAAGACAAGGACAAATGTCCTTCCATGTTTTCTATCACCCAGTTGAAGTGTGTACTTATGGGTTATCTGCAGTCACAGGGAACAATGCTCCCTGCTGTAGCCTCACCTGTATGTGGCACAGAATGCCCAGGTGCGTTTCCTTCAGAGGCTCAGAGATTCGGCCTGGCCGGACGGTGCGCACAGCACTGGCTAAGGCCACGGCCCTGCGTCTCCAGCCCAGACACCCACCCATCAGTGCCCTCTAATCAACCTACTCTCTAATGAACCTCTCAGCTTCCCCAAGTTAAGGTAAACTTACTTACACTCCAAGTAGACAGTGATACACCAGTTTAATTAGACACTTTATCTATTTCCTACATTGAGTTTATCCTTGTTGGAAAGAGCTATTAATGTAATCACTATTTCCTAATCACAATCAAGCAGACTTTAATCACTATAGACACATAAGTCCAGAGAAGAGAGAAAAACATCTAGAGATCTACAAATCAATAAACAGCTTATCCTAAATTCAGTTAACAAAGCACACCAGGAGTAGAAGTGCACTAACATGGACAACAGATAAATGAAGCCGTGTGGCACTGATGCCAACTGGCGGGGTGGCACGGGGAAGTGGCCGGTTTGATGACACTTCCCATGGCTCTGTGCACCATGGCCTTGGCAGTCTATGCTGGACAGTTTATGTCACATGCTTTCTGGGCATTACAGATGACTCAGTGCCCTCCTTAAACAGTGCAGTCTCCAGCAGCCAGAAAGACAGCGAGAGAGAGCTGGAGGCAGCAGGCAACTTGCCAAGAATCTGGATGTGCTAGGTCACAGAAGCAAGACTATTTCCCCCTCTTGGATCAGAAGAAAGAACAGATGAGTAGAATGCCCTGCGAGGTAGCTAAACACGAACGTGTGCAGCATCAGGCACTCGCCAGCACCTGGCAGCTCACCTCACATGGCTGGCAGTTGGGCAGGGCCCTGCACTCCCCCCACGCTCAGGAGCCACTCTGCCCTCAGTGGGTCAGGACCTGCTGGGCCAAGGCCACCTGTTACACGAGCCCACTGCTGTCCTGGGTTCGCTGCCCTCTCCACTTAGCACCATATCAGACAGGACCAAGTAATTACTTCTCTAGGGTTCATTTCAAAAGAGTCAATTTCTTAAAATAGTGAATAATAAGAGAAAGCCACTGTACTGGGAATAGAAGTGTGTGTGTGTGTGTGTGTGTGTGTGTGTGTGCGCACACGCGCATGTGCGCATACATATGCATGTGTGTGTAGGTGTGACAAAAAGGGGAGAGATGAGGATGGAGGGAGAGACAGAGAGAGAACCGTTAAGATTCTAAAAAGTGCACACTTGAAGCTAAATCACTGGCCCGAACCAAATGCTGGTGATCAAAGGGAATGCCATTAGCGAGTGCTGAGCTCACAGAGTTAATCAGAAATGTAGAGCCGAAGGTCTCTGTCACAGCCTTCACTCACCACCATTTCATGCTTCATTTTCAATTATCCCTTAGGCAACTAACTATGCAGTTTAAATGAAATGTGTGGAATTCAGGAGAGATTAAAACCTAATATAGTGAGCTAGAAAAGCTTTAGCATTCAGGAATCGAAGAAGATGATAGTGGGGGAGAAACTGCACTAACCCCTGCTAACCCAGCCCACCTCAAGTCTGTGGTTCTGTCCAAAGCATGCAGCCATGACACAGGTTGCCTTAGAGACCCAAGGGGATCCAACCTTCCAGAAGCTGTTTTTCTCATATCACCACCCCAACTCTAGCTTTCCCTGATCCAGGATGACAGAAAATATAGAAAATCTTATTATTTGGGGACCATTTTTTAAATTTTATTTTGGTAGTTACTCAGAAGACTGTCTTTTCTTCTCACCAATTGTTTAATATTTTTCTGACTCATTTTTTTCTAAATTACCAAACATATCTTGAGATGAAACAACAAGCTCTTAAAAGTGAGACACTTGTCAATAATCCTTAAGCAGGATGAACTCCTAGAATCATGTTGAGTGGCAATGGGAAAGGTGTGGTCTCTCCTCTATTTCTGCCCATCAGACAATCTGGATGACCTTACAAAACTCACTCGTACTTGTTTACTTTTCAATCGTGCATTCATTCAAACTACAAATCTTTATAGCAACTTCATAAGCAAAGAAGATAGTGCCAGACATCATGTGGTAGAGACACAAAGGTGTACAGAAGAGGATCTCCAAGGAGAACTAAGTCTCTGTGTGAAGTTCAGAATGTGCTAAGTGCCCAAAGTCAAGTGCAAATGAAAGGCAACAGGAATTCAAAGAGAAATCCCTTTGGTGTGAGGGAGGGATATGTCCCAAAAGACCTAGTGAAAGACACCAAATTTGAGCTGGGCTTTTTAAGGATGTGTGAGATTATATAGGCAGAAAAGGGACTGACTGAAAGATGAAAGTGAAGTGTGGAGCAGGGCGCTATAATACAGAAATGTGTTCAGGAAGTAGGGGCACATTTGATGAGTTGGCAGAAAGGCAAAGCAAAACCAAAGCAAGGGAGTCTTTCAACTTCCGGCTGAGGACGTGAGGCCCATTTTCCCTCAAGCCTGGTGTTTCAGACAGAATAAAATAAGAAAAGCATAGACCAGGAGACCAATGTGAAGGTTAAGACATAGCTAGTACAATGACCACAGTAACGGGAAAATATGCACTGAAGCAAAACCTGAACAAAAGAAATGTCCTCTAGGTTTCAGAGTCCACTTTAGGCATAAGAAGGATATTAAAGATACCAGAAAGGAACATCTTTCCAAGTTAGAATGTTTCAGACTTCAGGGTTGGCAAGCTCCAGGTGGAGGTCTGTGGAATATAAGTAAAGGATGTAGGTGGAAAGAAATCACAAGCATCTCAGACTAAGATGAACTTAGAATCTCCTAAAAACTGTCTTAAAACACACATGTCCAGATAGCAAGTCAGGCCAGTGAAGGTAGAATCTTAGGGAGGAGGAGGGTGGCTCGTAAGAAGATAAGCAGGAGGTTCCAGACAGAAGGCTCTCTTTCCATCTCCTGGTGAATACATTATAGGAGGAAAAGAGCCCAGTGATTTGAGTCAAGTTGACAAAAAAGTAAAACAAATTCATCCTTCATCTAGAGTTCGCGGCACAGAGAAACAGTCTGCTATATTTTTCAGTGAGGGCCGTCTTTGCCCTATCTAGAGAAAGCTACAGAAGAGAAAGCATTAAAAGGAAAAAAGCCAGAGTCTGGAATCTTGAAGTTGCGGCAAATCAGGGCAGGTTGGGACTTGCACTGCCAGGGCTAGGAGCTCCAGCACCACAGCCTTGCTAATATCCCACGCTCGTTCTTATCCTTCTAGCCTAGAAATTGCTTTCTGGCTAGTTTCTCACTGAATCCTACCAGCACCCTATGGGCTACATGGAGCAAATACTATCAAACTTTATTCTTATAGATAGGGAAACAGAAGCTGGGAGATGGAAAGTCAACCTTATCCATATCTCCCAGCTGAGGAAATCCAGGGTGGGAAAAAACACAGGATCCTTCCCCCAGCTTCTGCTCCCTCCACAGAATGGGGAATAGGAATGGGAACCTAATGAGACATGGGTGAGGATTCAGAGGTAAAGATATTTTACTTAAATATCCTCTCACTCGGCCTGCAAGCTATTTCCTCCACTAACTTAGAGCAGGAACTCAAAGGGTAGAGTAAGACAAGCTGGTCTCAGCTCTACCCTGGATTTCCTCTGTTCTTTCCTATGTCCAATAGCAGAGCACTGAACAAAACAAAAAAAGAAAAAAGCAATACAAACAGGAAGGCAGAGGAGTAAACAATCTAGGTCTTCCAGAACCTGGATGATCCAATCATAGATACTTAGAAAAGCTGACACAATGGCTATCTGAAGTAATGCAGAGGTGTCCCTGTCAAAAAGTAGTTACCCAAATTGCTGTGGTTGACTGAGAATTGGTAACCCTACACTGGAGACTTCACTGGAGACAATCCTCTCATCAAGAAAAAAACAACAAGGCTTCTACTTTTTAAAATATTATAAATAGTAGGTCATCTGTATCAATTAACATGCAAAATATGTCAATACATATTTTCACAACCAGAATCATACGGTTAGTACAATTCTCTCAGGGATCATGTGTTTTGAAGAATGCAAATTCACTTGAGCACATAGGAATGTGTTGTAGGATACACAGAATTCTCCACGCTAGAAACAAACCTTGAAGTGCCTCTCACAGCAATGCATTCTTTGTCAGTCTCTCGCCCCTCCATCTCTATCTGAGCTTGGTTCCCCTGCATTATAGACACAAGTCCAGGTCAGTAGGCTTTCCAGGGCTGCTTTGCTCTGTATCTCCTATTTCTACATCTCTAAAGAGAAAAGGCCAATCAGTAGATGGGCTGGGCCCTGCCAGGTGCCCATTCCGGTCCCATCAACAAAGGGCAGTGAGCCTGGTGCAAGCACAGCCTCCCTGAATTCTATCCCTGTTTCAAACTAGGGTATTGGTGAGGAGAAGCAGCTCCTAGAAAAAGAAGCTGTAGTTAGTATAAGCATTCCTTAAAATATTTATTATAAGCATTATGTAATTCTGAAAAGGCATTTTTGTAAAGATACCTAAAATAAAGACCAAGTTTGTGAGACCATGGATCTCCATGAATGTGCATCCCGAATATCCAGGCATGTACCTTATACTGTGTCTCTCAGAACACATCAGGAGATAAATCGCATTTCAAAGCTGATAACGTATTTTGAGTGATTTATATCTTGAGCACTGATTGCAGTAGGGAGCTTTAACTTTTAGTATTTTTTTCTTTGAAATAAATCTGTTTATGTTCACCATGTTAATTGGTGAAAATGATGTATAATTTAGAGATTTGCTTTCCTACCAAAGAGCAACTCTTTTTCCTACCACTGCAACTAGGGAAGTTGTTGTTCCAGGAAAGTTTGAACGCCTACCACTTGCCAGGTACTACTATGCTAGGCTTGATACACTGTCACTTTGTGCCCATGACCCCACAGGAAGGCACTGTGATCACCTCTGAACAACCTCAGTAATGTAAGCACAGCCTCACTTCTCAGAATCTCAGCATCGCCAACTGTAAAGTGGGACCATGATGCCTGAGCAATGCTATGAACACCCATGGGTTGTGACATTAGGAAAGGGTAATGAAGTTGCAGTGGCTGTCCTGGGGTCATGCTTCCCTTGTCTACTAGTCCTGGGAGACCCTATCCTGCCTCAGTTTTCTCACCTGCAAAATAGACAAACTACCTAAATCATAAGGCCATTTGACCACTCAGGGGATCATGTTCAAGTCTTTATAATTAAATGTGGAGAGGGAATGTAAAACCTTAATAATACAAATTCTTTACAAATTCAAGTTAGAAAAAAAAAAACACGAGATAGGATTTTGACAGAATCTTGAAATGTGAATGTAACATCGCTTCTTCAAAAACTCAAATGAGGGTCAAGAGAGCCTCACAATGTGCATACAGCATAGCCCTGATTTGAGTTAAAGAGCATTTCCAGACTTTTCTACCCAGCCTAGGAGCAGGTGGTAGGGAAGCCACTCAGCAGTTCAGGAAGTGTGTCAGAAGACAGGCCTAAGCGCTGTGGGTGGCATACCTGCAGGAAGCGCACACAGCCTCCGGGAAGCCACAGGCCACCCTGCAGATGAGGAGGACTCACAAGCTTGTGAGACCAGCCCCCATCCCTCAAGGGCTTGGGTTTGGGTGTGTGCTATGTGGTTTTAAGGGTCTTTAATGAGCTCACCCTTACACTCACCACAGTACTTGGTCAGAGAATACATTCAATGCTATCAATAGAGCTACTGGTACTTGTTTGAGTCAATAAGCAACAGAGCACTATGCCGGGTACGGAAAAAGAACACAAGTCCTTGAGAAAACGTGCACACAAAGCACTGGGGAATCCTCTGCACACACTCCACTCAGACCTTCTTGGGTTTGGGCCAGCAGTTACCAGACAGCTGCCAGGACCTGTGTAGAAAGCTTGTCTCCTACAGATGCGGTTATAGAAATATAAGTTTCCTTCCGGAAAACCATTTATACTATAGAAATATCATATATATAATATATCCCTATAGGCATATGCTTTCATAGATATCTATTGAATATTAAACCTAAATACTTAATGAAAAGTAATCTTGGACTATGTATGTCAGGAAGTGTCACAGTGAAACCCATTAATTTGTACAATATGCAATGATAATTCTAATTTTTAAAAAAGACAATAATCTCACAAATGTTCTTTTGGAGAACTTTTCAACATGGATTGGACTGAGTTAAGTATCTTAATAGTACAGTGAAGTTCAGAGAAAACAATGACCTTTTTTTGCCTGGAAAATCTCCCTAATGTCAGAGTAAGCAATTTTTTTCACCAGCCCCAGGATTTTCATATTCAAAACTGAGTTGTATCTTTTTTTTTTTTTTTGTGAGACAGGGTCTTGCTTTGTAGTTCAGGCTGCCCCTGAGCACACTATGTAGCCCAGGCAAGCCTCGAACTCAGCAATCCTCCTGCCTCTGCCTCCCAAGTGCTGGGATTACAGGCGTGAACCACCACACCTGGCTAAAATCATGTGTTTTTAAAAGTTTGACATTTGCTAACATCACTGAAAGTCTCTGAACTATACAAGCAGGGAAGGGGGACTGTTTTGAAGACCTTTTCAGTGATCTGTTTTTCCTTCCACAGATATTAAAGGATGGCATTAGCCTCGGGGTGATTCTAGCTCTTTCAAATGTATTTTTGCTATTAACTCATTTGTCTCAATTAAGCAACTTCCTCAATTTACACAGCTGAGTACTTAACATCTTTGCCATCATTCCCTCACCTGCAAAATCAGGATATTAATAGTAACTACCTCATGGGATAATTTTAGGATTAACTGAGTTATTATATACAAAGTATTTGGAGCAATGCCCTGATGCTAAATATTTAATTAGTGGTAGCTATCATCACTACTTTTATTATAATTCTGGTTGTAAATTCTTTCTATATTTGAACTTGCACTTTTTTCAAATACTCAGATAGGTCAATTACATTTCTTAGGTAAACAAATCATCCTTTCTATTTGTGGAAAATATCTTTCTTCGATGTCTTATCAATTTGTTAATAAGCATTTTAAAGAAAAGTTATAATCTTTCACTGAAGCATTTGCTTAGTAAAAACGCATATGAAATTTTCTCCCTCATGAAATGCCTCATTTCATTTTTATTGCTGGTGGTTGTATTGAAAATTGGAGGAAGTCTTATTGTAATTTTTTTAGTGCAGGAAAATCAGAAATGTAAGTCCAAAAGTTAGAAGTCAGTGCACATATGGCAGAGAGGCTAAGGGATGTCAATGACTGATAGGCCTGAAGAGTAATCAAGGACTTCCAGAATCATCCATTCAGTCCCCTGCTACTACTCCAAGGGGTGTCTAGAACAGCAGCAGCAGCAGAAGCATGTTAGCAATGCAGAATCTCAGACCCCTAGACCAAATGAATGAGAATCTGCATTTTAACAAAATTCCCAGCTGATTTGGGTACACATGACAGTTTGATCTTAGCCAACTTTTTAAAAATACTACTATCTTGAGCCAGGAGTTCAAAACTAACATATAAATAAAACCTGGGTAGTGGAGTCTTTTGAAAGCACCTCCAGGTGACCCTAATGTGTAGCTAGCATTGCCAACCCTACAGAAGAAACAAGCAGAATGGGACATAGAGACTTGGGCTCGTATCAATGTGCAGAGAAAAGAACCACAATCTACGCAGAGGTATGAACACAAATATAGACAATGGCATAGCAAAATGTGAGAGGTTTTTTTTGTTTTTGTTTTTTGTTTTTTTGAGACAGGGTCTCGCTTTGTACTTCAGGCTGGCTCTGAGCTCACTATGTAGTCCAGGCAAGCCTTGAACTCAGCAATCCTCCTGCCTCTGCCTCCCGAGTGCTGGGATTACAGGCGTGAGCCACCATGCCCGGCACTGTGAGAGGTTTTTTTGTGACTAAAATACAAGGCAAAGAGTTATGAATGAGAGATGTCTGTAGACAAAAGACAGGCCATATGCTTAGATAAGGACTTTAGAGTATATCCATCACAGGGAGTCTTTGAAAAATTTAAATAAGCATTCAGCTTTGTACAGTAGAAAAACTACTCTGAGAATGTGACTGGATTTGATGAAGAAAGACAGACAGGAAGATCAGTGGTTAAGATAGTGAATCATTACTGATAAAGACAAAGGAACTAGATTAGACTCACAACATTCAATATTCATTAGAGAAAAGGGGACAGGTTCCTGAATGAGCAGAGGCTAAGTAGATAGGGTGTGATGTGGGAAGAAAAGAACTTTACTACTACCAAGAAAACTGAGAAGCAGAGGTGAGAAGTTTTAGAGAAAGAGGCTAACACCTGAAGGAGGTGGCTATACAAACCTACACAAAGGGGTAGAGTGGCAGACTGACCTAATTCTTGGCAAGGAATGGCGTGCAGATGGAGTGGAGATGGGAGACAGCTGGAAAGTATGTGGCTCAGTTGTGGAAGACACAACTCCTGAAGTGGTTATCTCTGTTCTGCTGACTTATTTTCTTCAAGAGCTTACAGATCAAGACTCTGAGTGGATCAAGACTCTGGCTATATATGGTGCAAAAGAGGAAATCAGACCACTGTGTCTAAAAGGGGAAATAAATCAAATGGTTTACTGGGCTGCAAGAGTACCATAAGGAATCAACCTGCAGGAGAATAGTGTGAGGTTAAGTCTCAAGTTCAAGGGGGTTCAAGTTAAAGTTTAAAGGGAGTACTGTATGTAGAGCAGTCCTAACCCCAGTGCTCTGCCTTCAACAACAGGTTTTCTTGTCTTTTTTCTTCCTGAATTTTCCTCTCTCTGCTGAAAATAGGATGAGCACAGCTTTTCTTCCTGCCATTTCTGGAATCTGTTATCTTGCCATTTATTTAAAATGTATCATGTAACCAAGTTCAGTCTGGCTGTCCCAGCTAGAGACAAGGGTCTGATAAGAGAGGTTCCCTAACCTCCATCAGATAGGTAATGGAATTTTGGGCCATGTGAAGCGATAAAATAGCTCCTTTCAGCACAATGCTCCCCAAACACTTCTTGCAGCAATTTTCAAGTGGCAGCATATCTAGGTGGCTTCTGGCTAGTGTCTCCCCTATCAGGACTTGCGATATACCCATGAGTTTCTGGTGAGGAGCTTGCACTCCTAGAGAAACAAAGTAATCATTTACTTTTGTGATTCCTTTACTGAGCTTTGAGGGTCATTCCTAATCTACCCTGTGGAACCTCACCCCCCATTCACACCAAAATTCCAACTCATTTCTACATATATGCTTTTTCTCCTTATTCTTTCTTCCCCTTGTTTAGATTCCCTCCCTCTGCCCATTCACTATTCCAGGTTGCTGCTCAAGGCCCATCTTTTTCAGGAAACTTCCAAAGTCATCCTCTCCTACCTGCTGCACTGAGCCAAGAATCCAAGACTTCATCAAGGCAGGCCCCCAGAGTTTCCTGAATGTCCCTAGCTTCTCATTTCCTCATGCCTATGGATTCCTTTGCGTCAGGGACCAAGCCTTGTTTCCTTTGTATTCTACACAAAACCTAGTAGGATAATAGATCACCATTTCAAAGCCAGTAAGTTTTCTCTCCTTTATTTCTTCACTCCTTATCACCATAGGAGTTTTTAGGCAGAGGATTTGCTATAATAGATTTTTTCAGTAGTTAACAAGCTTTTGTGGTTTTTAAGAAACAAAAAACAATAGGCAAAATTTTCAGAATTAGACTGCACAGGAGGAATAATCTCCGAGATTCTATTACACAGTATGGTGACTATTACTAAAAATAACATATTATATACTTCAAAAGAGAAGATTTTGAATGTTCTCACTACAGAGGAAATATGATAAAAGGTTTGAGGCAATGATATGCTAATTATCCTCCTTTGATCATTATATAATATATTCATGTACATATGAATATAACATAACCTGTAAATGGTACAATTACTATCCATCAATTAAAAATAATAAGAATTAAGAATTAAGCTCTAGACACAAATTTGTTAACTTTATGGTTTCTTGCCATACCTCTGTCCTTCTGCAACACCCTAAAATACTAGAAGAATGGTAATAGCAGTAAGCCATAGTAGTAGTCTTATGAGGTATTAGTTGCAAGAACAGTAACACCAGCAGTATAGTAGTAGCAGCAGTAATATCAGCAGCATTAGTACCAATAGGAGCAATAGCAGTAATAGTAACCACAGTATAAGTAACTGTAATACTAACAGCATGGTGATGGTGGTATCAATGGAAGCAAAGCAGTATGGTGTGGACAGAACATACCTGACCTGCCACCCTCATTACCTTCATAACCTCTCTCTACCATCTATCCCTCATTGTCTGCATTCCAGATGCACTGACCTGCCTGTTGTTCCTTGAACATGCCAAGCATAGTCCCATCGGAGAGTCTTTGGGTTTGTTTTTCCCTCAGTCTGGAATGTGTTTTTACCCAAATATGCACCTGACTTATTCACTCACCATCTTAAAAACTTTTCTCAAAAGGATTTTCTTTGATGAGGCCTTCTTGATCACTGTATTTAAAATTGCATCCCACCCCCAGGACTTCTGAGATCCTTTTTCAACCTGATTCTTCTATGGTGCACATCATCATCTCACATACTGTAACTGTCATGTCCTTTTATTTTGTTGGTTATCTTGCTAGAGTGCAATCTCCTTGAAGGAAGAAAATTTTATACGTTGACTTCATTGCTGGATTACACTGTCTAGAACACTATTACCTAGCAGGAAGACAAAAGTACTTATTAAATGAATAAAAACAGAACTTCCCAAAGTATATTATGTGCATCACTAAAGTACTCAAGGTAATGTTAGATAACATACAAAGTAGATTTTTATAGTTACCTAACAAAATGTGTTTTAGAAATTAAGAAAGATGGTCCAGGGATTTAGTTCAGTGGTTCTGGTGTCTGCCTTGCAAGCACAAGGTCCCAAATTCAATCCTTGGTACCACATACCACAATGCCAGGTGCTGTGGCTCATGCCTATAATCCCAGCACTAGGAAGGCAGAGGCAGGAGGATTGCTGAGTTTGAGGCTTGCCTGGGCTACATGGTGAGCGCAGGGCCAGCCTGAACTATAGAGACTCTGTCTCAAAACAAAAAAATAAAAATAAAAAAGAAAGAGAAAAAAAAAGAAATTAAGAAAGAATATAAAGAATGAGCCTATGGAAACAATTACTTAAGATAGAAATGTTTTTTAAGTGAGTATACTTCAAACTGACTGAAAATAAAAAATATTAGGCAAATAATAAAGAAAAATATTAAGTAAATAAAAATGTAGCTTTCATACAAGTATTACAAAATCATGATAGGGACCAGCAAAAGATGACATTTGACTTCTACCAGATTAACAACACTCCAGCTGAATGTGTTGCTACTGAGATTGTGGGGGTTTTTGTTTGTTTGCTTGTTTTTTGACACAGCGTCATGCTTTGTCCTTCAACTTTCTGGCCTTGAACTCACTATATACCGACTTCACTATGTACCCTAGTGGAGCTTCAAACTCATGGAGATCCTCCTATAGCAGCCACTTGAGCACAGAACTGAGAAATTTTCAAACATTTTAGTCCATGTTTAAAACAATGCTAAAACCATTTTTTTTTAAACTGTAATACTGTCTTGCCTTTAGTACATCTGTCTGCCTTTAGTACATACCATGTCATTTCTCTCTATTTGATACACAGTAGAAACTCAATAGCTCGGAACTTATTTTAATTTGGTGTTCTGTACAGAATTGTTATACAGTTAATGAAGAAAATAATAAATGGCAAGAGCAATAGGTAACATACACTGAGTGTTATGGTTTGGATTTGAAATGTTCCTTAAAATTCTTGTGCTAAAGATTTGGTTGCCAGGTAATAGGCTTTTGAAAGATAACTGGACTTTGAGTGTTCTAACTTCATCAATGGTTAATCCAATAATTTGACAGCATTATTGGGAAGTTATTAAAACTTTGGAGGTGGGGCCTAGTTGAAGGGAGTGATCTAGGAGGTGTGATTTTGGGGCTGTATCTTGCTCCTGCCTTTTTCCTCTCTGGCTCTTTCACCCTGACTGCTTCCTCACTCTCATATAATAAGCAACTTTCCTCTGGCATGCCCTTCTGCCATGATGTTTCTGCCTTGCCACAGGCCTAAAGCAATAGAGCCGTGGACAATAGGCTAGAACCAAAACCATGAACCAAATAAATCTTTCCTCCTTTAAGTTGTTTATGTCAGGTAGGGCATTTACTGTGGACCATTCTGACATCACTGTTGCATTTATCCATCATGATCTCATTAAGTAATTACTATTATGATTTACTTTACCAGCAAGAAAATTAAAGAATAGAAAGTTCCATGACTTTGCTCAAGAAAGCATGGCTGGGGCTGGAGATTTAGCTCAGTGGTTCCAGCACCTGCCTAGCAAGTGCAAGGTCCCTGGTTCGATCCCCGGTAACCACATACAACAACACCAGGTATGGTGGCTCATACCAACCTGCAATCAGTACCACATACCACAATGACCAGCATGGTAGCTCATGCCTGTAATCCCAGCACTTAGGAGGCAGAGGCAGGAGGATTGCTGAGTTCAAGGTTTGCCTGAGCTACATAGTGAGCACAGGACCAGCTGAACTACAAAACAAAGTGAGACCCTGTCTCAAAAAAAAAAAAAGCATGGCTGGCAAGTGAAATAGAAATCAAAGCCTTCAGAGCTCAGTCTTAACAAGGATGTTTTTGCTCTTGAGTAACATTTCCAATATTTATTTATGAAATTCTAAGTATATAGTAGAAAAAACAAACATTTCTATTTTTTTAGGAAATCTCCTGGCACCATATTATGAATGAAGATAAGATCAATATATCTCTGCTAACTTTATCTCCCTCTATTACCTAGCTTTGCTTGGTTATATTCTTTTTAACTTTGTATCTCTATCTATCATCTATGTATCTATATATATATGTATGTATGTATATAATTTATATCCTGTTTCTTGACTTAGTCAATTTAAACAATACCTTTGAATCATTATTTATGAAAAATGAGAAAACCTGTATAATACTTAATCTGTTGCCCACCTTCTCACCATTGGATGTGTTTGGTTATTATTATTCTGCAATGCCTTTCTTCAGGCAGTAACTTATACATGTGTTTTGTACCATGATTGCCACTCTTATATTCATTTTTTTCCTCAGCGAAGATAAACTCAGTACTCAATGGCAATATTTTTGCTATAGCTTCACACTTCATCTTTTGGACAACTAAACTTTATCCTTTCATAGATTCTAACATCATATGAGAACCACATTCAGAACCACAATGTAAATCTGTACAAGTCATACATTGTGTATGTAATGAACATCCATATATTGAAGCTATGGCCATATTCTTTAAGTTCATTATACTTGAGAATATTTATCAATTGCTTATTTACTTTTGCACAGTTTAGCTAGGTATAAAACTATGGTGTCATTTCCCCCTGAGAACACTATATTCATTCCTGTAATCATTGCTGCAGTATGCTCTAGCATTGAACAGTACAAGGAAGAAATGTGAAGCCAACAGATGCATGAGACTTGATTGTTATTGTTTCATAAAAGTTAGAAAAATTAGAGACTTGCCAGTATGATGAGTGAAACATAAAATCTTATTTAGTATTAATAGGTATTGCCCTTATTGTTTCTATTATATATTAATAATTATATATTAGTATGCATATTGTGTGTAATTATATACATACATAAGATATTTTATGGATTTTGTATTAAAAGTAAAGTTGACAACATTTTCATGTCTTAAGACTATTTTAATTTCTTGATTTGGTGTTCATGTCATTTATGGACTTTTCTATTGGTTTATAGTCCCTTCTCTTAGTGGTTCCTAGGAATTTTTGTGTGTCAGAGATTATCTTCTTATAGTGCAATACCTGCCTCCTCTGGAAAATTTCTCTTGATACACATACTAAGATGAACTAATAGTTCCAGCAAAGCAATAGAGAAGAGATTTGGCTGAGGGAGAGAGTATAATATGAAACTAACTATTGCAAAGAAGGAAGGAGTTAGTTGCATAGTTGGAACTTTTTGTGTAGGGCCTTCAAAGTCTTTAGCTTGTGAGGGGAGAATCGAGTCCACTGTATCCTAGATTTCATCCTCAGAACTGACAGTCCTACTGCCCCTTTAAAAAGCAGTAACCAAGGCAACAAATTTCTCATGGCTCAGGTAACCCCTGTCATCAATAACTGAGCCACCTGAACTCAGAAACAGGTCATAACATCTATCAAGCTCTACTAAGTGGGAATAGTTTTATACTGGCCAGGGATTGACTTTAGATTCTCTTTCATCGTGTGTCTGCTCAAAAGGGGAGCAGACATGGAACAGAAATGCACAAATGTGTAGAGGAACCACAGAAGCAGAGAGAAAGAATAGCAGACATGAGTGTGGTGCTAATTTCAGGGGAAGGAATGATCAAATGGCCAAATGACACAGCAATCACAAAACCATGGTGGCCAGGAGAATTCTGTATACCTTGCACTATGCTCCCAGGGTGTAGAATCAGACTATGGCAGCTGAGATGACTTCTTCATCTTCCTCACAATCAGTTTTCAGAGCCCAAGATTAGCTTAGTCTTACTCTATTCCTCCCAAACTGGAAGTGCATAATCAGCATATTATTATTTCAATGAAAGATGCAATCAGAACAAGTACTGAAAGTGTCAAGTCTTCTATAAAGGCAGAATTATTTTACATATTTAGACAGTCTGGATGTAGAAAAGGAGCCTAGACACACAAATTGCCTTCCCATCCCACCAACTTTGGGCTTGATTATGCAACTTGCTTTGCCATTAGAAGAGCAGCAAGAGTGACAGCCGGAGAGTCACAAGTCCCAGCCTGAAAAGGCCTCATATTCCCACTTGTCTTTTTTCCTCACCAGCAGAAGCTGCTGCCATCTTTTTCAGTCTTAACCCAGAATCAACACTGATGGAGCAGAACTGCCCCCATAGACCCACATACCTGTGATCCAGCAGAATGTTGTTATAGGCCACCTATTTTGGAGTGCTTTGTCATACAAGTCATTGTCAAAACAATCGGTTGTTATGATAGTTAACACTTCCATGGAACATAAGACAACCAGGGTTTCAAATATCCAGCACATGGTTTAGAATTTGTTTACTTGGAGACTGTTTAAGCATATATGAGTCTTTTGGTTATAGCACCCACACCAGAAAGGAGGACAAAGAGGGAGGAAGAAAGAAAGG
Source organism: Thryonomys swinderianus (assembly GCA_004025085.1). Lineage (NCBI taxonomy): Eukaryota > Metazoa > Chordata > Mammalia > Rodentia > Thryonomyidae > Thryonomys > Thryonomys swinderianus. The sequence continues at coordinate 33,465 of PVIC010015726.1, forward strand.
GAAAGATAGGAAGGGGTAAGAAGATAGCACAAAGATAGAAAGAAACCATGGAGTTAGGACGTATGTCCCCAGTGAAAACAGTAAGCATTTGGTGGCAGGAGAAGAGTACTAGAAAGAGACCAAATAGAGAAAGTAATAGAAAGTGATGCACAGAGAGAGAAAAAATAGTCTATAAAATAGTTGCTCAAGAACGTTCATTATAGGTATATTCATAATAGACAAAATATGGAAATAGTTCAGATGTCCGATAGGTGAATAGACAAACCAATACTATTATATTCACATAATTTCACAACATACAGGAACAAACTATGAAAACCTGGAATAACAGAGGATTCTCAAAAACAATTAAGCACACCATGCAAGAAACCTTACACAGAAGGTATGTACTTCATACAGGATTTCTGAAGTAATATACAGTGAATAAAACTCAGCACTGTAGGGAGGTAAGAGGGGAAGCAGAAAAAAGGCAGGGAAGTTCCTTGTGGCTGGTAATGTTAGTACTGGAGACCCAGGAGGCACATTTAGAGTGGCATTTTTCCCACGCTCACTTATGTACTGTCTTGGGCCCACTGGTTACCAGGTTTTAGGGTGTTAAAGCATCCTTCTGGCAGTGGTTTCTAGATTCTTCCTATTCTGAAAGAAAGTTGGTCAACATGAGCACAAACAGTAGCAAAGTCTTATTAAAGGAAGGAAAATAAATAGGTTTTTGCAGAGCAATTTTGGACAAAATGAAAAGAAAAGAAATACACCCAACATGTGAGGGCAGGCCACTAGGCAAGAGCACACAGCAGGCAAAGCTTAGTGTGGACTGTCCTTTCTGTATCACTCTCAAGGCCAGGCCTCCCGGGCCTCCCAAGGAAAGGGTTAAGTTAGTCCATATAGTCTTTCATGCAATGAGTTAATCCTCCAATAAAAAAAAGACACAGAAGCAAGACCTGTGAAAGCAGCAGCAGGTGAGCCAGGGCTCCAGAGCTCCAGAGCTGCTTGCCTTTGCTTCTCCAGGCTTCAGATACCTGTTCTCAGGCACAACAAGCATGATCATGAAACGCCAGCTGCAGGTCCTTGTATGACCTTATTGTACATACATAGTTGAGTCTGTTAAGTAATTTTTATGTAACTGTAGCCCATTATGTACAGCACCCTGACATCAAATTTGGGGTCATAAGTGTCCTCAGATGCACCTACGTTGAATCTATTAGCCAGGCATTGAATTTAATCAGACATGGTACCTCACAGTCACCCACTCCTCTGGCTGACATAGGATCTAGGCCATCCTACAGAAAACCTGCTCAAATTCTCATGAGCAGTCTACACGCAGGGCTTTGGGAACCATTTTACACATGTATTCTGGAATCACGTCATACACCCTTTGCCAGCCATTTTAGCCACACCCTACCTTCCTGTCTCACACTAGAGGACACACTGCTGGACCCCTCT
>PVIC010015727.1:0-14849 GCA_004025085.1 Thryonomys swinderianus
TCCCCTCCCCTCCCCTTCCCTTCCCTTCCTTTTCTTTCCTTTCCTCTCCCCCTCTCCTCCATTTCCCATTTCTCCTTCTCTCTTTCTTTCACTTGGTTTTCTAGGAATTATTTCTTTGGGATGGTTGCCACAAATTGTAATGCTGGATCAGTGATTTACAATATGAAGTAGGACTTAAGTTTTCAGCTTTATATTTTAATACTCACAGTTTCAGGGAAGATTACAAAGTATACAATATTTCTTTCCATTTATAGGTCTACAACCTGAGCCTAAGAGAGTTAAATGGTTCAAAGAAGTTCAGTACTGAATATGGGGAAAGCAGGCCATGAAGAGTGAGCCACACAGTTGGTTTGTTTTGAGAATTGAGTCTGACCAAAGCCTACATACCAAAGTAAGAGTAACTCACATCCAAGTTTCATTTCCACAACCAGAAATCTTCTTAACTAGAACAATGTTTTAATCACAATCAGTTCCTAATTCGAGAATGCGTCTTGTCCTTTCTGAGCCTTTGTTTACATTAATTCCCATAGAAACCACATCCTCACACATAGTGGCACCCTTGCATATAGCTCACCTTTACCACAACTGATTACTAATACAAATCAGTGTTTTGGACTGGCCAGAGCCTTTGTTGGTTGTACTGGCATGGCTCGTCCTGACACCCACTTTCTGTGTCTCTTTGTTCTGTCTTACAGTTTTTTCCCTCAGGCCTCCATCATACAGAGAGTAGGAGAATGGAACCCAGTGCACAGGTTTCCAGTAATATTTCAGGGGTGCCCAGTAAAATGGTCTTCCCAAGGCTAGATGTCTAGTAACTGGCAGAATCGGTTTTCCAATAAACATCCACTGATTCTCAACTTTCTATGTAAGGATGATCAAAGGCTTCTTTGGGTTGTTTGGCTTTGTTTTGCACTTTAAATTGTCTTTCTAATTTACAAATTTCATAATTTTTCCATATTTGTTAACTAGAGTTTGGAAGGATTAAAAAGAGGAAAGAGGGCCAGGCGTGGTGGCTCACGCCTGTAATCCCAGCACTCAGGAGGCAGAGACAGGAGGATTGCTGAGTTCGAGGCTTGCCTGGGCTACATAGTGAGCTCAGAGCCAGCCTGAACTACAAAGCGAGACCCTGTTTCAAAAAAAAAAAAAAAAAAAGAGGAAAGAGGAAAATTTAGGTGGATCCAATATATTCTGATGGCTGTTGTTATATGATAGCAAAGTAAAATCATCAAATTAATAATGATAAGCACTTACTCAATATCACAGTATGACAAACATTGTGCTAAAGACTTTAAATCAAGTATCATATTTAATCTATTTATAAGTCCATGTTTTTGAATTTCCAGTTAATCTGCCAGTTTGTGACAGTGGGTTATTGTGGCCCCCACTCTGATTGTGTTGATATTTATCTGCTCTTTTATGTCCTCCGTGCTTATTTCATGAAGTTGAGCGCTCTGACACTTGGGTATATATATTTTCACTGTTACCTCTTCCCATTGAATTTATATGTAGTGAACTTTGCCTGTTGTGATCAGTTTTAGCTTGAAGTCCACTTTGTCAGAAACTAGCATGGTTACTCCTGTGTATTTTCATCTTTCAATTGGGTGGAATATTGTTTTTCATTCTGTCATTTTTAGACTATGAATTTCTTTTTATATTTTTGCTTCCCTTGTATGCAACATAGTATTGGGCTTTGGATTTCAGTCCAATCTGCCAATATGTGTCTTTTGATTGGGAGTTGAAACCATTTTACTGCTGAAAGTTGGTGACTTATTTCTGTCACTGAGTTACTCTTCTGTTGTTGATTTTTAAAATTTTCCCTTTTGCTTAACTGTTCTCCCTCCTAAATGCATTTATATTATTAGACTTTTGGCATTTTTGGTTTATTTTCTCCATTTAGAGATACTTGAAAATTTTATATAGTGTTGGCTTGGTGGTCATGAACTTCTTAAGATGCCTTCTGTCATGGAATGTCCTTTTTATTATCGTCAAATTTGAAAGGTACTTCTGTAGGATATATTAGTCTGGCTTGAGGCTTGTTTTCTTTTAAGGCTTGATATGTTTCACTCTAAGCTCTCCTGGCTTTGAAGGTTTATATTGAGATATCTGCTGTGATTCAAATAGATTTACCTTTATAAGCTATTATTGTTTTTCGCTAACAGCTTTTAGGATTCTGTCCTTGTGTTGAACTTCTGAGATTTTGACTGTGAAGGGTCATGAAGAAATACTGTCATGGTCATCAAGATTTGGGGTTTTGTATGTCTCATTTATATGATGAATAATTTCCATATATTTGAAAAGTTTCTTGCTATGATTCTGTAAACAGATTTTATGCCATTTACATGGTCTTGTGGCTTGTATATAGCTTTAGTTATTCCTAGGTTAGCCTTCTGTGCATCACCAAGCATATGTTGGGTGCATTACTTTGAATTTTCTTGTATCTTTAAAGATATTTTATAGTCTCCTGCTTATGATATAACTAACATCGATAATCCTATATCATACTTATAATAAGTCAATTGATTTTTAACTGGAAACTAGTGTAGCTCGCATGACCAGAGCTGATGTTTGCCTCTGGGGCCTGGCTGAGATGTGATAGCTGGACAGTGTCCCTGGGATGCTTTGTTCCTTACACAGTCTGTACTCTCCTTCACACAGGGCCTGTCATGTGAAGGTTACTTCATTCTCTTCTAACCTCCCAGTAAGACTTCTAAACTCATGTAAATATGAACATTTCAACCTAAAGCTACACTTCTTCCATCATTTTATTCCCATGTTCTGTGCAGTTCCCAACAGGATAATTTTCTGTACTGGTACGTTCGGATTCTATCCTCATTTCTAGGTGGATGAGGGTGAGAATAACTTCTGCTGATAATACAGTGACTTTGGGAAGATGATTTGCCATCAAGGACTTCATAACACTTCATCTTGACTGTGGAGATTTATGAATATTGTCTCATCCTCTACTGTGGTTTCTGCCTGTAAAATAAAAATCACACTATGATCAGCTGCATTAAATAGTACATATGTAAAGATCTCAGAAGGCCTTGAAGGTGAACAGCTTTCAAAGAAAGGGACAAAGCCAGTTTGAATTAATGTGGAGTATTAAGTGTATCATTGCTGAGTATGGAAAAGAAAATTATTTTAGCCAAAGACATTGAAAGAAGTCTGTTTAAAGAGGCGGATCACGTATTATACTGCAAGCTCCCTGCTAACAAGGTTAGAGTTAATAGATTATTGATCCATTTAATGTTTAGTAGCAAGCTGATTTTTTTCATCAGCTATGCAGTTGAGCATTTGTCTGTTTTAGAGGCCAATCAGTAAACATCTTTCATTCAGCATCACTTTCTAATGTCAGGAGCTCATGACCTCGCTGTGCTAAACTGTTCCTGCTGCAGTCCTAGCATGGTGTTGGATTCCTGCTGTACCCAGTGCTCTCTTTTTTTTGAGGTTTACTTTTCTTTGTCCCTTAGGAGACCAGTCAATTCTTGCTAGTGCAGAAAGCGTGGGTTTGTGAAGGGACACAAGGTAGACTGCGACTGCTCACACCTGCTCTGCTGGACTTGGGCTCCTATGAGGCAGGGCTTTATTCAGTATTGTGAGGAAAAACTTGAAATAGCACATAACTAGCTACCTCGCTGGTCTCTGAGAAGGTCTAACGTTTGAATGATAACAAAAGGAATCCTGTAATAGTACTTAAGTTTTGAGATAATTGAATTTTGGGGAAGAAAATACTCAATTTTTAAAGAGAGAACATCAGACTCTTAATTCTATGTTGGTGTGTGTGTGTGAAAATGTATGTGCATTATGAGTTATAGGCTTTAGAGAAATTGAAGCTGTGTGATATTTTCCTTCTGACTGGTATTGCTGGAGAATTGAAACCTACTTAGTAAACAGAATAAAGATAGTTAATTGGCTTTGCTCCCTGTGGAGATGGAAGCTGCTTTTGTGAGACAGCATTGTGCTGAGGTTGAGAAGAGAACTCTTACTGTCATAGAAACTGAGTCGAGGGCAGCAAGTGGTAGCAGGGGATGATGCAACCAGATTCCTCCCTCATCTCCATGTCGAAAGCCCTGGAAGGACTTTCTGGTCTTCTGAAGGACAAAAGGGGGTAAACTTCAGAAGAAAGAGTGCTCTGTGCTCAAAACTAACCCCTGCCACTAACTATAAATCCTTGGGTGGGATCATCAGGAAATTTTGGTTCTGTTCTTTGCTGGAAGGCATAGAGAAATGCGTACCAGCTCTAATAGAGTTTTAGAACATTAGCTGAGATTGTATTGGTAAATAGGTGTAGGTGTGCGTATGGTGCAGGTGTACAATGCTTGAACAGTGTTTGGATGAAAACTTTGGGAAAATAGCTCTTGTTGTTCATGACACTACACGTTTTCATTGCTTCCAGGTTCCTTTTCAATGTACATCTTTTGATTTCACTTTTTTAATTGAATTCTTTATTGGTACATTTTATATACAGTTCACAATCACACTCAATATTGGGAAATTTGTATCAGTATATGACACAAGTTAATTCTCATTTTTATCCATATCCCTACCCACCCATAACCTCCTCCCCTTATATACATGTTATGTTATTTCTTTTTATTTCCAAATCATATTTATTCTTTCCCCTCATTTTTTTTAATTCTGCCAGTTTTGCTGTTTCTTTGCTAAGTTCAGTGAGCATTAGGGAATATGGGAGTTTTACTCATAGCTTAGAGGAGAGGGCATGGAGACACAGTTGTAAATATACATTATTCCTCTATTTAGTTTCATGCTTGTATTGTAGCCAGGTGTACATATTTCATACTCAATATCTAGTTCTTCATTTAAGTAACAACATTCTCCTTTTCTGTGCTGAATACTATTTTAGGCTTAGGAACATAAAGATGATTCACACATCCCTAACTACCGAGCATTAAATTCAAGGTGTGTATAATCTAGTTTGAGACAAAGTAACAAGTACATTGTCAACCACCAGAGGTGCTGGGGACAAATGGAGATACATTAATGGTTGGGGATGAGGTCACAGTAAAGATAAAGGCCATGTGCTTGTTAGCTCTCAGCCTTCACTTCCTGGCCTGCTTTAGGTGTTTCAAATTCATTGAGCCTCTCTTCATTTATTTTAGGCTCCAGCACATGAAGCATCACAAATTTCTGTACTTATGACCACTCTTTTCATGGGATGAAAGCCTCCCCTCCCAAGAACAAACTTTCTTGTTTTATCTGAACGATTTACACACTTAGAATGTCAGTGTGAGTGGGGGGTAAACAGTGATGTGTGCCTGGAACAGACACTATCCACACTACTTACTTAGCACAAGGACTCCTCAGGTTCCTCCTCTTCTAATTTGTGTCATTCTTGTGTGTTTGCTGAGGTGCCCAAGAAGAAAGCAGTCTATGGTCTTGTACAGAGGAGGGTAGTGGCTCCTCCAGCTTTGAGAGAGGAATGAATAGGCTTTTAGAGAATCAAAGAAGCCTGGAAACCTTCCCTGGAGTGCTGATGAACCTGTACTACCAAGTACTGAACAGCATGGAGATTTTAAGGTGATTGTGTGTCATCCTGTTGGATCAGTTTCAGGCTGCTATATTTTTACATGGTGCCATGTGAATGTTATTCTTCCCATAACGTAATTACCCATGTGCTAGTGGAACACTTAGGAGATGACTTATCACACTGAAGTGTAGACTGATTAATGTGACACTGGCGAGCCACGGTGAGGGACCGAAGACAGAGACAAGTATTTCCTATGGGGCAGTGGCCGCCTCCTGCACAGATGGGACTCATGAGGGGGCCACATTTCAGCATTTCCAAGTACCTTCATGACCCTTGAAATAGCCCATGTGCTTCTCATGCATGCTCATCAGGCTCTTTGTGAAAAAACTGTTCTACCAGACACTGGATGAGCTAGGACCCAAAGAACACTCGATATAACCTTAGCCACCACCTTCCTGCCAGTCAAGACCCGTGAGTAACTCTCTTCTGTGCCTGGTGGCTCCAACATAGTTTTACATCATTAACTGAAGATGAATGGGCAGGCAGATTAGTCATTTATGTGATTAGGAAACAGGCTTTCAGGCTAGAATAAAGCAGGGAGGTGATTAGAACTAAGCACTTTCCTCAGTATCTGTCTCAAGCTAGTGCAGGTGAAACCCTGCGGACATTAGTATATGAAAGGATTTCACATTATCTCCAGGGCTGGGTCAGGTGACCTGTTTGTAATGGGCCCTTTTCCCTCTGCACTCACTTCAAAAATTCTATTGTGATGGAAATGGCCTAGCTAAATCTGCTTCAACTGCATCCAGACTTCAAAAATAATTTCATAACTGCTTTTAATGTAGCTATTTAAAAGTGTAACCTCCACGCAGGTTTCTCCATCTCCCTGTTTCATAGAAAGATTATTATTAATAGGAGAGAGATAATTATCCCAATGTATCTCTTATTATATGACATTATGGGATCATGCCTGCTTTAGGTGTTTCAAATTCATTGTGCAAGTTTCCATTATTACAAATACACTCTGTTTCTTTTCTTCTCACTAAGAAAAGAATTTCTGGAAAGTACTTCCTGATGGCTTATAATCAAGTGTGCAAATAATATGGTTAGAGCACATTAAAACAATTCTAATAAGGTGGCCCTTCATTTACCTAAAACACATGATGGAAAACCTCAACACTTTTCTTAATGCTTTTGCCATGAGGAATACATTTCTATGCTAATACAATTCTAAAAAATAATACAGCTTGTGCATTCTTTAGGATAGTTGGGCCAGACAGTGCTCCAGTAGGAGAGGCCTGGGCTCAAATGTGAGGGACTAGAGTGTTGGCTTTGATGTTCTTCTTTTCTTCCCACCTTTAGAATTGGCAGGAAACCAAGACCCTTCTCTCCCGAACATAGCAAATAACCTGTTTCAGTAAAATAATGAGTGCCTTTAGAAAACACAATTTGTCTCCTATGGCCTTTGAAAGGACTGTGACACTCTTGCTTTTTGATAGAGCAATATCTCTGAAATCTGGGTCACTGTGTCAAAACTCCAATGGCCTCATCAGGTGTTCAGCCAGGCAATGAGTTCTCTGGGGTCTTGGAGGCAGCAGGCTGGACTCTAGCTCTTTCTCAGCTGGGCTGAGCTTCCCTCTTTGCTAGTGTACAGACGACCCCCAGCAGGGCAGCTCGGAGCCCTTCCTAGAAGCAGTAAAGCTCAGTCTCCTACAACATGAGGGTGGGCAAAAGCACACTGGGACTTCAAAGAACACAAAAGAACCCAGGGACTACTTAGCAAATCCTAATCATATTTATTCTTTGAACTATATTTTTATTATCTCTACGATTTAAATTTACATCAGAGAATTCTGTCACTGTGTTACTTACAATCATTTAAAGTGGATAATGCTAGATAAGAAAAGGCCTCCCCTTCGCATTAAAAAGTTCTGTAGGGTCACAGTCTGTACTTTTACAGTTAAATTTGGTATCAAATGTTCATAACAGTGACAATTTACTTATTGTATTTTTGAATGACTCTGTGAGTGTCTGTTGATCATAAGAAGTTAGATTCCAGGACCAGAGATTTAACTAAGTCGTTCCAGCACCTGCCTAGCAAGTGCAAGGTCCCTGGTTCGATACCTGGTAACCACATACAAAAATACTGGGCATGGTGACTCATGCCCACCAGCAATCAGTACCACATACCACAGTGCTGGCTGTGGTGGCTCACACCTGTAATCCCAGTACTCGGGAGGCAGAGGCAGGAGGATTGCTGAGTCCGAGGCTTACCTGGGCTACATAGTGAGCTCAGGGACTAGCCTGAACTACAAAGCAAGATCCTATCTAAAGAAAAAAAAAAGAAGTTAGATTCCAGTTAATTATTGTGAGTTCTTTTTTTGTTAACATAACGGCTTTTATCCCAAGGAGTTCCTAAGCTTGGTGAAAACTTCTGCCCCATCAGTGTTTATGAATCTCTTCACTTGTTAAGTGAGATTGCAGCCTAAGATAAATCACCCTGGGCAATTTTAATCAAGAGCTTAATTTTAATGATCACCTGCTGCACAAATAAAATAAGAGAAGCAATGAAATCATCATTATCAAGGTAAGTCATGTGTCTCTGAGGGGTGTTATTTTTAGCAGTGTTCATTAAGGCTTTCTATAAACTCTGAATGGAATAACAAGATGGTAGAACAAAGCTACAAATACAGCGTAAATATGTAATTAAGAAAAGGAAGCATCTTATTTTGCTCTTCATGATTGCTTTGGGACTCCCCTTTAGCTGTTCACTGGGTGCATGTCTAATTATACAACCAAATTTCCAGGCAGTGGCCACTCTGTGTCAGTCATTTCAGTGTCGACGTGAGAATACTCACAACCAGCTCATCTCTAACCAGACATTTAAGAGAAAAGAAGGGCAAAATCATCTTCGGTGAGTGGAAAACAAATGAGAAGATTTGCTGACATACTGTGATCTACTCCTCGAATCCTCCTCTTGACTTTCTGCACAAGCAAGGGAAAGTATAGCCCCTGTTTTATAGGAATAAGGAAATAATGCATTTCAAAGGCCTGTATCCATGTGTTTCACATTAGTTTTTGTAGATGTCAGCGGTGTGACTTTTTGGGTAATGCTATTAAAACCTAATAAAAGAAGTTCAGTGGATAGACTCGTTGTCAGCTGTGGCCTGGTACAGAGCACTGATTTTTCCATCACTTCTTTCAAGGTATTTTATCCATTATCCCTCCGTCCTTTCCTTTCTTCTTTCTGCTTCTTCCTTTACCTTCTCCTCAACTTCTTTCTGTCTCTCTTTTCCCTAATAGCACACAGCAGGATGACTATCTGTCTGATAGATTTGTCTAATGTTATTAAAGTTAAACACACTAGGTTGATTTTAAAACATGGTGAACTGAGGACAGTAATCAAAAGGTTTTTAGCTCCTTTGTACCTGGTGTTCATACCCTCCACCCTGCCTTGATGTGTTGGACCCAGTGCTGCAAGAGTGCATACAATTGGTCAGAGCACCAAGTGATAACAAAGCCACGCCCAGGCTTTGAGATCCACTGCAGCTGGCATTTTCTGAACTCTCTTCCTGATTCAAAGATACTGTGTATGTGCTTCTAATCGTCTGCCTTTATTCTGAGGCACATAATTAGTGCAGGAAAATAAAGGAACATGAAATGCCCAGTCAGTTGCTGATGGAGTGTGAGATACATTTCTGGGCACTCAGGGCTGGGCTCACCTTTGGCGGCTGTTTTCACTTGGCCACCAGAGATCTCTGCTAAGGGTTCAGACACTCATGCCCTGAGTTTTTAACTTTTGGCTTCCCAGGTTGCTTTAGAGAATGGCGGGGTGAGGCCATGGGAAAGGCTGTAAAACTTGGAGAATGGAGAGGTAAATCTACCTGTTGCTTTCTTTCTCCACCACTCAAATGCCTACGGAGTCTGGGCTGAGTACCTTAGAGTCAGAGCCCCTCATTTCTGGCGAATAACTTTGCTCATGCTCATCACTCCCGAGCCTGCACTGTGCCTGGTGGTCAGACCACTTTCACTGAGTGGCAACTCTCTTTAGGACTGGGAGCTGTGAAAGGGCTTGGGATCATTGGTGGAAAACTGGGTTTCATCACTGGAAATTCTGAAGTTGGACAGCTTCTATGTCATCTCTGACACTGACTTGTAGTATAACCTTGGAAAATTGTTTGATTTTTTTCTACTTCAGTTTCCCTTTTCTACACAAGGAAATAATACTACCTACAAATGATGTGGTGTGGAGTAGATAAAAGTACCTAAAGCATTTAGTAGAATCTGTAATATTTGAGGATTTATTAATATTGTTACAGTAAGATCATCACGTGTACCTAAAATGTACCAGTAAACTCAATAAAATTATTACAGTAATAGCTGCCATTCATGTAATGTTATAGAGCATTTACAGATTGGGTTAAAGTTTAGTTTAGTATAGTATAGTTTAGTATGGTTTTGTCCCTAAGGATCTCACTGTTTAATGTTGGAAAGAGACATGATAAAGAATGCAAAATAGAAATATGTACATGGTACTATGAAAGTATACACAGGAAACTATATGAATAGGTATTAACAGCTTAATTATTAAATATCAATGAGTTTAGGGTGTCTTAGCATTCTCGCCCATTTCAGAAGAACAGTGAATTCTCTTTGGGTCACAGTGGACTCAAAGGGAAGAAGATCCAGGAAGGAAGTCAGGCTCCTGGGGCTGGGCCAAAGCTACAGAACCAAGGATCTGTGGGATCCTTTCATCCTGTACAGGGCAGTGTTGCCGGGTCCCCAAAGGCCTCTCACAGATGGGAGTCTTTAGAGCAGATTTCAACATAAGGCATTTACCTCCTGAGAGAGTGTGAGATTCCACTGCCATGTCTGCTGTCATTCCTTTAGCTTGGACTATATGCAGAGTTAGATATAAGGGGTGATCAAAGGTATAGTGAATGTTTAAATTAAAAAAGTAAAACATTACAGTAAAAGATAAGTCTCTCCAAAGCAGAAACATCATAGTGGTGGGGTGCAGTGGAACAAAGCTGTTCATGTCACAGCATCTAGGAAGCCAAGCTGGGGGGAGATTGCCAGCCCCAGACCACTGTCCACAGCTATGGCTGTAACCTGCCCCTGACAGCTGATTCTGAACAGCATATCAGCTGTGAATGTCGGTGGGCTAATCAGGAATGAGTACGGTGGCCCACAATCTAGGAGTCTCTTGATCCAGCCAAATCGACAGCTGGGGTGAATCTTACACCTCTGTGTCTTCCCCAGGGATTAAAGCGTATCTCAGCAACAAAGATGATTTGCTTTCAACCTATTTTCTTATAGCTTATTACAACGATCTTCACTTTGTTTTGTAAAAATAAAAAATACACACTGTTGAAAATGTCAGACTGAAAAAATTCTTCAGACTTTATGTTACCATTATCTATGTAGTAAATAAAAATGACAAGACAGGGGCTAGAGATTTAGCTCAGTGGTTCCAGTGCCTGCCTCGCAAGCGTAAGGTCCTGAGTTCAATCCCAGTAACCATATACAATGCTGGGCGTGGTGACTCACACCCACCAGCAATCAATACCACATAGCACAGTGCTGGGCGTGGTGGCTCACGCCTGTAATCCCAGCACTCGGGAGGCAGAGGCAGGAGGATTGCTGAGTTTGAGGCTTGCCTGGGCTACATATGAGCTCAGGGCTAGCCTGAACTACAAAGCGAGACCCTGTCTAAAAAAAAAAAAATGACAAGACAATATAATCAATAAAAAAGGCTGATATCCCTTATGATGGTATAAACTTAAAACTCTGGCCTCTCCAAGACCAAGATCATTTTTCTTCTGCTGACCTCTAAGACCATCAAAGATCCCAGAGTAAAGTGTGTTGAAAGATTCCTTTGACTCAACAGAAACTCAGCCTCGGTGGACAAAGTGTTAAACACAGTCACTCCCTTGTGAGGTTACAGGTTCGTGATTAAGCGCCCAGGGCAACCCAGGCTAATTATATTGTTGGTTTTATGCCAAAAAATGACTTATTCTCATGACTTATTATAAGTATATTGGCTTGCTAAGTCAAGAATGTATTAAAACAAATTGTGATTTTCTTTGGCTTTGCCAAAGCATTGGGGCTATAGACTAAGGGGTGTAAGGTCATTAAAGGTTAAAAATTCATAAGCTTCAGACTTATTAAGCAAAGCTCATTTGGTTTAAAAGTAGCAAGCATTTGGTTCACACTTGGAGCTCTATACCAAATTACCTCTTATTCTATACGGAAAAGACATCCCGGGCTTTGAGTTTGGCTAAGAAGATGGGAAATGCAACATAATGATTTTTGCATTCAAATCCCTAGGTAAGTATAGGTTTTTGTTTTGTAGGCCTTGGTCCTTAAAAGTCAGTTGTCGTTAGCATTATCATTTATGGAAAATATTTTTTCTTTTTGTTTCTCACAAGTTTACCCCAATCTAAATGCTTTCTGAAAAGCAAATAGCAAGCAGGAGGATTTCAATGAATGTGGTTTTAAAATGTAAAAGTGTACTTTCCCTCAGTTTGAAGGCCACCACTACCCTTATTTACCAGATTTCACACATACCTGAATATCCTCTTCACTCCCCTTGCCTGGCAGGACCTAGTCCATGACTGTAGTAGCAAATTTCAGTTAATTCCTATTATGGACCGAACTGTGCCCCCAAATTTGAATGTTGAAGCCCAAGGTGATGACGTTGGGGGATGGAGCCTTGTGAAGTGGGTACGTTGTGGAGGTGCAGCCCTCAGGCCAGCATTAGTACACTCCTATGGTCCCTCAGAGCCCTCAGTTCACCTCCCAGCACCACGTGAGGACACAGTGCAAAGGGGTCTAGAAGAAGAGACCCCATTAGGAGCTAAACTGTCTGGTACCTTGAGCCTGGATTTCTCATCCTCCAAAATGTGAGCAATTTAGGCCAACCAATCAATGATGTTTTGTTATATCAGTCTAGCAGACTAAGATTGCCGCAAAGTAATACCCAGTAAGACATTTGATCCTGTGTTATATCCCAGGATGTCTGGTTCTTATCTCTTGAGTAAAAAAACTTTCTTCCCCAAGAAAGTTCAAACTCTTCAAAGGCAGAGGCAGTGTTGTCTCCAAACAGCTGAACTATGTTGCTGTGAGAACAGGTGTTCTCAGGACTGCCTGAAGGACTACTCCTTTGTCTGGGCTCCAGTCCTGTTCCTGGAGCACCTCATTAGATGGTGGCTGGCTTAAGCACATGACCTGGGCCTCATGGCCATTGGCCAGACTGGTCCTCATGAACATCTCATGCTAATCAGGAATCTAACTAACTCAGAACTTAAAATAGCAAAGAGCATCAGTGGTGAAACAGCAGCAGGGGAAATATAATTGCCATTTCATTGTGTGCTTGGTGATGCGACTAAGAAAGAGCAGAGGGCAGGAGGAGGAAGAAGTCTTTTAGGGAGTGGGATCTGTGTGTGATCTACTAAGCGTCTATTTGGATGGCCCCTGAAGCAGCTCCAGGGGAGATCAGTGCACTAGAATGTCCTGGGGATGAAGAAAGCCTTCATTGTTGGAGCCGAATGACAGTTACTATTTCAGAGTGGAGTCCTCTTTGCATTGTTTATGGAGTCAGTATATGCAGGAGTCATTATAAGATCAGCACAGAGTGTATAAACAGAGACACACTGTGGCAGATTGTGTATTGGATCCTCTTGCATACCCAGACGTAACATAGCGTGGTCCAAGGGAAGGCAGACATTTATTTATCACCGTGACAACTTACCACTGGACACTTCGAGCCTCAAGGGTATCACAGTAGTAGTGGTAGAATCTAGTGGTCGTTAAACTGGTAACAGAAACTTTCATAGGGACTTCTTTAAACTTCCTGATCAGTTCTGTTTTGAAGTATACGTGATTACTAGCTTAGCAAGAGCCTCTCTTTTATGCTTTTTTGATCACTCAATGCAAACACGTTATCATTCACTGTTCTCTCAAATTATACAAAAACAAAGACTTAAATTTTAAACAAACTGCTAAGAGTTAGCAAGGGAAATGTAACCAGAATATGAATAATAAATGTAGCTTTTGTCCTCAGATTCTTTCCCCTTTGTTTCAGGCTATTTTCTTGTGTTTAAGGATCTCTATGAAGTGACAGGCATCTCAGTTCTTTTTCCCAGGAATATATATTTTATAGTCAAAGTAGGGATTGAATTGTCATGGGGCCATGCTTAGTTTACTTCAACAGAAGTTAACCAGCTCAGAGAGAAGCGGGGATTTTCAAATAATAGAAACTGGTACATTGAGATGAGCCATGTTACATAAATGTGGTGTTCTAACCTCTTCAGAAACAAAACAAGCCATTCTAAGAAGCTGTTTCTGGTGGCAGGCAGGTGTTTCTTTTGTTGAGAATACTAAGAAAAAGGGGAATGAAAAGAGCTGATCACTGAAATGTTTGAATGAGAACTATACATTGTTTTCAAACAGATTTGTTCATTGTGAAGCTAAAAAAGTATCTTAAAGTCAAACAGAAAAGTGACTTAGGAATTAAAATGAAGACTTTGAATATGAAAGAGCCGAGACATTAGTGTTTCTCAGAATGATGCGTTTTTTTCCCTCCAGGGTAAGAAAAGCCATACTTAATTCCCAGAGAAGGGAGGATGGGTATGTAAGTGGAAGTCTACAGGAAGGAAATGTAAGTGATGCAGATGAAGGAAAGAGCCTACTGGAGAAAGGGGCATGGTGGTGGGCTGGACTTTTTTTTTTTTTTTTTTGAGACAGGGTCTCGCTTTGTAGTTCGGGCTGGCCCTGGGCTGGACTTTTATGTGATTGTGTGCAGGGAGAGGAGCTTGGCTAAGTGCAGCCACAGGGCGGAACTGGGTTTGCTTTGGTGCTCACCCTGGGGACCCTCAAGAAAACCCTGCACAGGGGACACTGGAGGCAGCTGGAGCTACAGGACTGGATGTCTGGCACTGGATATCACTGTCTCTACAGCTGGAATCGAATGGAAATTTCTACAGAATCTGAAATTCAAAATGACAAGAAACCATATGCTTTTAAATATCTCTTTTATTGCTAAAACAGAATGTTTGATCACTCTAGGATTTTTCTTGCTTGAATTATAGAAAAAAGATTTTTTTTGTACTAAAAGTTGGCCATTGCTTCTCAGCTTTTTGGCTAAGATCAAGTGTAGTAACAAAAGTTAGCTTCCAACTGGGATTAATGCTGATATATTATCCTAACCCATGAAGTTTGCTTTATAATTCTGTAGTGGTTTCAATGAAAAACACAATTTTAGGAGGAGAGCACAAATGTAGCAGTACTGTATGGTTATCGCTGAACAAGCACTTACAATTGCAACCAATTTCCTCTTCTTTCTTTCTTTCTTTCTTTC
>PVIC010015727.1:14949-34901 GCA_004025085.1 Thryonomys swinderianus
TTTCTTTCTTTCTTTCTTTCTTTCTTTCTTTCTTTCTTTCTTTCTTTCTTTCCTTCCTTCCTTCCTTCCTTCCTTCCTTCCTTCCTTCCTTCCTTCCTTCCTTCCTTCCTTCCTTTCTTTCTTTCTTTCTTTCTTTCTTTCTTTCTTTCTTTCTTTCTTTCTTTCTTTCTTTCTTTCTTTCTTTCTTTCTTTCTTTCTTCTTTTTCTCCTTTGAGATAGGGTCTTGCTATGTAGTTTAGGCTGGTTTTGAGCTCACTATGTTCTCATGGCAATCTCCTGCCTCAGCCTCCTGAGTGCTGAGATCACAGTTGTGTGCCACCATGCCAGGCTCAACTGGTTTTTCTATGTCGGTCTCTTGGAAATTAAAATTGAGAGGATGGTTCTAGGTTAGGTATATGACTCAGACACTGCGGATATTCTGTTCTATATTTAGAGAATGCCCTTTGGTCACTTTGACCCATCCTGGATATATGGCTACTAACTTCTACAACCTCCTCCTGAAAAATCACACCTTCTAACTTCTGCAAGGATCTACTAAGGAATTAGGGCTAAGCTTGGAGTTGCAAAAGCAGGGTTTTTTTTTGTTTTGTTTTGTTTAATAATAAGAATAGGCTTGACTCTGGAAGAAATGATAGTTTAGTTTTCTGCTTAGACCATGTTTAATTCAGCTTGGACAGCTCTCTCCGATGTTGCAGATCCTCCATGGTGGGACTTCCGATAGCATGCAGACCACTTTTTTATTTTATAAACACTTTTGACCAAGATAACTTATGGAACTGTTTTGCAGGATTTTGTCAGTTAGCAGCACCTCTGTTGGCTACAGCACTGTTTGTGACAATTTCAGACTGTTCCCTTATTGAAAATTCTGAGCCCTGATATTTTCATACAGATTAGTCTTGTTATGTCAACTGTACTGCACAGTATTTGAAGATAGTCTTGTAGTCCCATGGTCATAAGTGCAGTTTAGTGGACACAACAGTTTCTTCAGTAAGATTTCTTGGCTTTATAATTCATTTAATTCATTGTTTTTTAGAGGTATCTGACATTGCAACTTTTTCACTTTCTGTACTGACATATTTTATCAAATGCAACCGTAAACTCCTGAATCGTGTCTACTCATCTTCTTATTCTTTGAATCTGTGGACTCATCAGCAAAGCAGCAAGAGCCGGCTTGTCGTGCTGCAGGTTCTGGAGCCTTTCTAAGCCTAGAATCCATCTCTCTCCAACATGGAGGCAGAGCTGAACACTGGTAGCTAGTAAGTTCTTTCCATGATGTTTGTTTGCTTTCACTTCCCTGGTAATACAAGTTGTGGTGAATATTTCATACTCTGCTGCATTTCCGCTTATACCTACCATTTCTGTAGATTGGTCATGGACATATCTGCTTGGGGTCTGAGATTGGTTTATTATTTATTGTTTATTGGTTTATTGTTTCAGTGCTATCTCATTGTTGCAGTCCAAACTTTCTGGGAGATAGTGAAATCACTTCCTAGGACCTTATCTACCATGTAAGGAGGATTAGTAAGAAAATAAATAGTGAAGAGATATCATATTACAAGCAATTACAGTCTTTTTGGCATGCCTCCAAGAACCATCTTTCAGCAAAAAATCTAATATATATTAAATTTGCATCTTGTAATAAATGAAAATGGAAATCTATGGATCAATATAAATAAGAGAAGAATGGACTCAAAATTACTTTTATTGTGGAGCCTTAAATGTACTGTATGGGTTAATGTGTTTGTATTGGTATTTCTCTCATCTTTATAGAGTTTTATCACTAACTATCTTGACAGCAAGGAAAAGAATCAAAAGGAAAATCTCTTCTACCTAGTCTTCATGATACCCTTGGTAGGCTATATTAGTCAGGTATTTCCTCACCTGAGATACACAATTTAAAAGGAAAAATGTTCATTTTGGTTTGTGATTTCTGAGCTCTCTATCATCAGCAGGCTTAGGCTCACAGTAACCTGTGTCCTCCACCCTGTTTCCATCTGCTCTCATCAAGGTCATCCATGAGGTCTTTGGTGGATTAATCCCAAGGATGAGATTATACCCCATGATTGAATCCCTTTCCAAAAGCCCTATCTCCGAACATAAGAGTCTTTTAGGGGACTTTTTTCTGGGGTACCAGGGTATGAACTTGGGAATTTACACTCATAAGGCAGGTACCAGAACCACTGAACTAAATCTTTGGTCCTGGAAGACAGTTTTGATCCAAAACATATCATTCTTCCCCTTCCTTCCAAAGGTGCATGCCCATTTCATTGTGCAAAATGCATTTGGTCCATCTCCAAGAGTTGCTGCAGTATCAACAGTTTCAACATTTCTCAAAAGTATAAATCTAAGTGTATCCTAAGACTCAAGTTAGTGCTTACTTGCCTAGATCCCCTCTTATCTTCTTCACCAATTCTAGTTAGATATCTATTAACTTCTGAGTGCTTCTCCTGAGAACCCATACCTACAAATTTTCTTAGAATGCTGCCCTTGAGTACTGGAGCTGCTTAGATCAGAGCAGAGAGGCTTAGTAATTTATAGGTTCCCGTGTATGTATCCAACCAGTGATAGCCTAGAGAGCAATATGAAAGCTGACACTTGTCTCTGAAGTTGGGGTGAGCCTAAACTGCAATAAACAGCAGTGGGGTAGATCTACAGAGCCCCCCATGGAATCAAGCCTAAGCTGAGACTTCATCCTATCTTGTTTTTTTTCCCTCCCTTTCCACTCCTTTACCCTTTGTCCTGTTAATGCTTGTTATTAAATCGTGTGTATCATCAATCCTTGTCTTGGTGTCTACTGCTGAGGAATCTGAATGAAGAAACATACAGTTTGGTCTCACTTTAAACTTGACGTCAGTAAAGAAACAACTTTCCAAATAAGGATTACAAAATGACTGCTGTCAATATTTCATGAAGCAATCCTAGAAAGTCTCCATACATTTCATTGAGAACTTAGCTCTTTGGATTAATTTATTGATGAATGTGTGTGCAAGCACCACACACACACACACACCCCAAATGAGTGTGCCAGGGATGATTCTAAGTCGAGATGATCACAAATGCCATTCATGTAGAGGTAAAAAGAGAAACTGCCCCTGTCTGTTAGTGATGGACAAAAAGAAAAGATAAAGACGATTTAGCACAGTGAACTTTAAGCTCCTATGCAGTCCTTCTGTGATCCTCAATCTCCTTTCTCCCTGGGATCTGAATTTATGGGTTAGAGGCCTTTTCATGGAGTAATTGGTATAGAAAGGAGGAAAGGTCCAACTGGGATTAGTGGTGATGGCTTTTAGGATAAAACTACCACACACTGGCAGTTGATGAACTCCACCATGTCTAAGACTCTTGAACCCCCTCTGGCTTCTGTAATTCTTGGAGGATTTTCATGGAGAAGAAGAAAGTTTCCAGAGGTTGACAGTACATTACTGCAAGTGCTGATCCAGAAGAGAAGAAATGTGAGAGTGAGATTTCATCTGGGCTGGAAGTGATTTTCTCTCTTCTTCATGATTTCACAATTAGAATAGAGTTCACAGAGGGAAGTGGATGAGCCCTTGATTTGGATTTTAAGTTTCTTCAAGCTCTTCATAGTAGATTGGGTGCCACTGGACATCACTCCCACCTAGTTATCTTGTATCTTATCTTATTTCATCTTATTTTTTGTGGTACAGGAGATTAAACCAAGTCCCTTGAGAAAAAGTCTCACTAAGTTTCTCAGCTGCCCAGGGGGCTTGAAGCTTCCATCCTTCTGCCTCAACAACCCCTAAGCAACCATGAATCTAACTTATGTCTGAATAGTACCACTCATATGAAAATGGGTCAGAATATGTCTTTTATGACTGACTTCCTTTACTTTTTTCACTTGGGGTAATGTTTTTAAGGTTCACCACTCTGTGATATATCAATACATTATTCTTTTTTTAGTGTACCAGAATGTTCTGTTATATCAGTATAAAATGTTTTATTTATCCATGATCAGTTGGTGGGTATTTTTTGTATATTATAAATAACACTGCTGTGGTAAAAGATCAAATGACTGACTGTGCCTGGAATATTTTCTGTATTTCTTTTCTCTTTTATTGATCCACATGTCCATTTTGGGGACAGTATATTACTGTCTTTATTACTGAGTAGTTTTGTAGTAAGACTTGAAATCTGGGATTGTGATGCCTCCTGCTTTGTTCTTATTGCCTAAGATTGCTTTTGCTATTTCTGGTCACTTTTGGTTCCATATAAATTTTAGGATATTTCATTTTCAGTTCTATGAGGAAGCTACTGGTATTTTGATTGAGATTAGATTAAATCTAGAGAGGTTGGCACCATTCTGAGCCTATTCTGACTGTGAGGAGCTGATTCCCTCCCTTAAGTAGTCTGATTTCTTCTGAAGATGGTGTGGATCGGGCTGGAGGGTTAGCTCAGTGGTTCCGGTGCCTGCCTCGCAAGTGCAAGGTCCTGAGTTCGATCCCTGGTAACCACATACAATGCTGGGCGTGGAGACTCACGCCCACCAACAATCAATACCACATACCACAGTGCTGGGCATGGTGGCTCACGCCTGTAATCCCACCACTTGGGAGGCAGAGACAGGAGGATTGCTGAGTTCGAGGCTTGCCTGGGCTCCATAGTGAGCTCAGAGCCAGCCTGAACTACAAAGCGAGACCCTGTCTCAAAAAAAAAAAAAAAAAAAAAGATGGTGTGGATCTTCAACAAGGACTGTCCCATGTACAGAGATCTAAAAGCAATCTGGGTTTCCCTTTCTAATCCTCTTTATGTTGGGTGTTGGTCCACTGAGTTTCTCTGCATTTGTCCTTCTGTATATGACTTCTCCTGCCTCAGGGTACTTGCCTTTTTCTGAGTCTACTTCCCTTCCTGCTGTATCCTAGCTGGCCAGCAAGACTAACTGCTTTGACTTCAAAGACAGAACTTATTCCATCCTGCCTGAGTGTAGTCACAAAGGTCGTTATCATTGCAGTGGCTTTTGAATATTCATGGAGAGAGAGGGGCCTCACATCTGATTGACTTTTGCAATAGAAATTGGGTATTATGGTACCATATTTAGGAAATATGGAATTTGCTGAATATTATGATTAATAAAAACAGGTTTCTCCAAAGAAAATCAAGGAAAGTTGTATATAGAGAAACTTTTTATAGATCCTTTAGGGCTCACTGTTATGGTTAGTAAATGCGTATGTTTATAGAAATGTTGAATGGGAGGTTGCCATCATTTTTGTCTTCACCGTCCTTTCTTTTTTCTTCATGATACACATTGCTAATGCCTTCCTTTCAGTATCATGATGATTTGCTCCTTCAGCCATTTGAAAGCCCATTTTTTTCATATTGTCCTACATTGGTAACTCCAAAGTTTCTTCAAGAGGTGTAGTTTTTGTACTTTCTGCATGGAAATGAGTTTTTAAACACTCACTTTAACACAGAGTCACTGAATACCAGACCCAAAGGGAGATGAGTTGGAGAGCACAAGCAGGTGTCTGCAGGATAAGGCAGAAGAGAGGAGGCCCCACTGGGACAGGAGGCTGGTGCCTCAGGCTTATGTCAAACTGTCGAATAGCAAGATACCTTCCACCTTACATGCCTTTACCTGTAGAGTAAGAGGCTGTCACAGCGACAAGAAGCAGGTCTTGGGTGGAGATGAAGAACATGGGCACCCATGTGTCTGTGTCTCCCATGCACAGGACGTGTGGTATGTGTCAGACCCACTGCTGAGCCCAGCACACCTTGTGTGACTTCCTGGTTGCTGTAGTCCTCTGAGTAGGTGCTTGTTGTCTTTGATTTCTATAAAAGGAGAAATCGATGCTTTGAGAAGTGTGCGCCTCAGATTTCACCTCCATGGAACACACAGGGGTGGAATTTGATTCTGTGTGAGTAGAAATTTCTAAGCTTTTAATGTGGCATTTATAGAAGATTATTACTATTAAGCTCTCTTTGTAGAGCATTGGACCCTTATAGTGCTTCCTGCAGAGTTAGTGTGAAGGTCTCTGTAAGGAGCAGGGAGCAGCCCTTCCAGCACTGAGCATGGTTCAGCCTCTGCTTCCTCTAGTTGCAAGTGTTCATCCTGGGAACCCAGCATCACCCTTGTGGACCTTGGTTTCAACATTTAAAGGTGAGTCTTGCAGGACTGTGTTGAGAGAGCTAGGGGAGAATCAGCAGTTTTTAAACAGAAAGGGTGAAAAAGTTGATAAGGAGAACTTTATTAAAGTCATGAAATTCTGTAAGGCTGAAAAAGTTACAGCATGTCAGAATACTATAGTATAACAAATGAGTACCAGCAGTCATCCATTTTCTTCTTTTGTCATGTTTATGCCCAGGGATTTAATATTTGATCATTTTTCTTTTAACAGTCATAAACAAAGGGATAAGCTATTAAGAGCCAGAGTACCTGCAGATGTGAAATTAGAGAGAAAGAATGAGATAAAGTTGAGTCCGGAGACTTTTTTCTTTCTTTTCCATGCATACTACACCATCAAAGTCAGTTTGACATAGCGACAATGATGTATAGTAGAGGACAAGTAAATATGTCAGGAAAATAAACTCAGCTATATAACTGTACCTTGGAAGGAGGCAAGGGAAAAGGAAGAGAGCTCCTGAATGGAGTTCATCCCCAGGGTCTACATTTTCAAGCCAAGAGGAGTTTGGGGCCTGGGATTACTCAGAAAACATTTGATGGACAGACAGATATATCTTCAAAGATGGTCGTACGCGAGTCTTTGGGTTATGGAGGAAGAGTCTATGGATCTCATATTCAGAGTCTCTTGTTCCTGTCTGAGATCTTCCTCACCAATCACTCCTACTGCATGTGTGAGGTTCAGAATCCTCCAGGTGATTCTTTCATGGTGGTTTTTGAGCTATATTTTGAAGGGATTGAATTGAATTATATGCTCCTGATCCTTGTTCCTCTACAATCCCACAGGTACACTTGTCAGTTTGCTTCCCTAAGAAAACTCTAGACTTCAGAGTGTGGCTCTGACTGACTTATGGAAGTCACTTTTCTTCACGGGAGAACTCTTGAAGAGGAGTTGGGGAGTGTCACTAAATCTGTTCTTAGAGTTGGGAATCTGTGAGCGATGTGAAGAAATTCTCTGCCACCTTAAAAATACAGGAACAAGTCTTTTTGGCCGTGAATTTAACCAAACTAGAGACGAGGTTGTCTGTCTGTGAGATAAAATGCACAGGAACTGGGGAAGGGGGATGGCACAGTATTTGGAGCCAGATATTTCAAAGCCCAATTGTGCATCAAGTATTAGTGGGCATTCTAGAGCTCTCCCCGCTCCTGTGTTGCCTCAGCAGCCCGTCTCATGCTCAGGATGACTGTATATTCTTTTTCTCTCGGGCTGCTCACAGTTTGTGCTCATCATCTCTGTATAGTTATTTCCCTTGCGATCTTCATTCTCTGCAGTGTGCCATTCTAGACAATAGCATGTGTCCATCTTCTTATCCCACAGCGTAACCCCAAAGCAGGGCTCCAGCATCCTACTTCAGACCAAGCCAGCACTTCAGGAAACCCAGGATAAAGTTTATCCTTCCATCTCCTCACGTGCCATGCACAGAATAGGAAGAGAAGCTGCTTTGAAATGTGGCTGCCTGCTCTTGCTGAGGAAAAAAAAATCTCACACCACCCTCACCCCAGGGTGCAGGTTGCATGTCTAACAATGATTATTTAAGCTGCATCAGGCCCCTTCACCACAGACTCTTGATCTAATGGGGCTTGTCCCTGTAGAGCAAAGAGAGGGTGTTTCTGCAGAGATCTCTGTAACAAGTCAGTAACAAGTCAGATGTGGCTTCTCTCTGGTGCCTGTTAAGTGCTCACGGCACATCCTTCAAGACTGTGTGGAAAGGCCGCTCCTCTCCCTGGGGCTCACAGTGCCCTGAGAGTCTGGCTGCAGCGGAGTGTGCTGATGTGGTCAGGTTCGCAGCCTCCGCCCCACCTCTCTGAGACAGAGGACAAAGACAGCTCCAGTGAGGAGGTCCGGGAGGTTCCCCGACTCATCGAGTAAAACACTGACTTTTCAGGGTAGCTTCTGTCTTTGCATGTCCCTCTGTCCCTCCATTTCTCCCATTTCCTTCCTGCTCTTCCTGCCCCTTATTTATTAATACTCATAATAATTATCCAAGAAATACCATGAGTACATCCCCCTTCTGTGCCCACTTCACAGACAAGGAAAGCTGACCTGAAGGACAACTGAGCCAGAAAAGTCTGAGCGGGCAGATCTGGGCTGCGTCTGCTCCTGTGGCTCACTAGAACATGTGACTGCTGCATGCTGCTGGGTCTCCTGATGGAGGGGACCACGGGCTGGGCGTTCATCAGCCCACACCTCGTGCATGCGGTGCGCTCAGCTGTGACCGTGGCTCAGTTCTCACAGAAGACAGGATCAGGGGTCCTCTGGGGAGCGAGTGGCCATGTGGTCCTAGCAACGAGTGACGTGACCAATTTAAAGCCAATGCTGATGTTAGGCTGTGAAGTATTTTCTTCGTGGTAGATATGTTCAGTATTCAAAGTAAAGTTCAGGGTCAAAAAGTGCTATTTAGCAAAGCAACATTATAGTTGTAGCGAAAAAATTATTCCCCTTTGTCATTAATTCCAGTACTTTTCTTCAGGACCTTAATTTGGACTCAGGGCTTCCCCATTAACTATATAAATGGGATTAATGACTTGATTCCAGCAGAGAACATAAAGCACTTAAGGAACTGTTTCTGCCAGATGACACATTATTAGTACCAGCAAGAGGTGGGAATATTAGCATTTATATAGGCCTTTACTTGCAGAGACTATTCTGATGACTTATTCACGCACATATTATAATCCTAATGATCATTTTGTGCCACCCTATTTGTCATGCTTGTATATGTTTGCAACATTGAAAAATGCATAACGTAAGGACAAATAATGTCCCTGGAAGCCTACAGAGGCCCTTCCAGCCTGATGCAGAGAACATTCATTTCCCTACTCCGGATCCTGACCCAAGTGGCCCAAGGCTTCCTCAGGTGTGTTTGGGTTCAGAGATCCTAGATTGTTTCCTCTTGCTGGAGAGTTTAATGGCAGGTATTTCTGGCTTACTAGGGAGTCTCCTAAATGAAGTGTTTTCATCTTGGGTATCAGGAGAGTGGAAGGGGTGGAGTAGCAGTGATCTTTATTTTCTAGTTAGAAATTTTAAATTCTTTGTCCTCTCTCCTTGTACAAGTCCCTTAATACATTAAGTTAGGTTTACTGATTTTTAGAAGTTATTTTCTCTTTGACTGACTATCACGGTCAAGTTAATTTAGTGTCATGCGCTAGAGGCTGATTTGCTGGTGGTCCCATACTTTCCATTATGATGTTATTTCTAAGATCTCAATGTCCTGCTTAATAGGTTAAAAAGCTGATCTGATAACAATAACAAAAATAAAATTATTATTAACACTTAAACATCAAACATAAGCTAAGTACTTACAATTCATTGTCGCATTCACTCCCCACAATAGTATTGCAAAGTAGATTCTACCATTATTCTTGTGTTACAGAGAATGGAGCTGAGACTTAGGACTTGAATGATTTACCCCTTAACCCTGCGGGCTTTCAACATGGCTTCCCCACAGCTGCCTATTCTCTCTTGTATACATCCTGTAACTTAAAGCAATGGAATTGCACCATCTATGAAGAGTTTATATGATTTTTGAAAACAGTTACATATACTTTAATGTGCAGGGTCTTGTGAACACCCTTGATTCCTACCCCCCTATTTAACTGTAAGCAGTAACTAATATTTATGGGGAACATTTTACATGTTAAGATTTCTTTCCCCATTAACTTGTTTAGCACTCATGTGATATATCTTTCTTTTTACAGATGATGAAACAAAGTCTAAAAATAATGTCTAAGAACTAGTACAACTAGTAAGTGCCCAGTGTAGAAGAAAAACCTTTTATATTTCAGTAGATGGGTCCATAAATTTCTGTCTTGCAGTATACATGTCAGCAAGAAAGAACTCAGCACTGAGTCTGTAGAGTTGAAATATACCTTCAAGGTTGGTCTCCCAACCTGGGTTCCCCACCCCAGGGGAGCCATCTGTTCAGCCTCAGCTTCAGCCTGGGAGGGAAGGAGAGTAGTCCTGAGGCATCCACGGCCCACGCTCCATGAACTTCGGCTCTTGGCACTTCTAGACAAGCTGCAGGCACTGCAGTTGCTCCCTCCCCACTCTGGTCCAGATTGGGATCCAGGAAAGAAGGCTTCGTGCTGGCCCTCTGAACTCCAGTCCCCTAAATTTTAATTGAATGCAATATGGAAAAATCATAGGCCTGACAAATTTTTGAAGCACTTGACCCTGTTGGAAGCAAATAGAATAATATGGCTCATGACAATCTTCTGGCAGTTGTTTTGCTTGAGGGAATTTGACTAGAATAAAAATATATTCAGTTTAGCTGCTGTATTCCTCTCCCAACTCTCCTGCTGCTACCCCAATCGAAGGAGCCCTAGACCATAAGAAAATATGGCGTCTTCCACTTGCCAGTCACAAAACCTGAGCTGTTAACATTTCTGAGCTGGACAAAAGCTCTTAAAAACCAGACTATTATAGTTTTGGATCATTTAATCAAATGAACTCCTCTTTATTTTTGTCTGTCTTACTCCTTTTTTCATCAGAGAGCTGCCAAAAGTCCAAGATGTGGTGAAAATGAAGACAGCTAAGCCACATTCTGATGCTTGAGGCTCTGTCCCTAAACCCATGTGCCATGACCTTGGTCAACAGCTACTTGTGTACACACACAGGGGTGTGTCTTCCTGGACATTCCTTGTACGTCTTTTCTTGACATCTTAGTGAAGGGAAGGAATAGCTCCAGCAGAAAGATATCAGAGTTCTTAGCTTCCCCCAACACACTACTTAGTTCACTAAGGTACAGCAGAAAAACATTTGGGACAAAAGTACAGCTGTTGGACCTAGCATGGCTAATTACATTTTGACTTCAATTTCTTTTTCTTTTTTTTTTTTTTTTTTTTGGTGGTACTGGGGATCAAACTCCAGCCTTCGTGTGTCCAAGGTTGGCGCAGTACCACTTGAGCTAAATAACCAGCCCCTTTCTTCCTTTTAATATAGTTTCTTTGTTGTATTGTGGACACAATAATACTAACTCTACTTTTCCATACTAATTCAAGGGATTTTTGGATCCATATCAAATGTGCGGGGACATTTTCATACTACTAAGTTCTTGGTACTCATGTGCATATATTCAGATGGTTGTTCAACAAAAAGCCCAGACATCCTGGTGCAGGATCACTATATCTCATTAGATTTAAAAGGGTAGGGTAATGTAATGATGTGAAATACATGCTAAGTAAAAACACAGGCTATGGATTCAGACAAACCTGATTTCTAGCACTGTGGCCATCTGGCCTTGAACCAGTAATTTTCCCGCTGTAGACGAGACTTCTTACCTGAGTAAGGTACCATGTACCTGAGTATGTACCTGAAAGGGTAGTTATTACAACACCACTATAATTAGTGATAATTTTGAACTAAAATTATTATAAAAGGTTCTGGGTGCAGGATACCCAGGTGATCTTTCCTGGATTCTGGACTTCATGCAGTCATCAAAATCCAGAGAAGATGCCAGGGAGGGCTTCACCCCCAGGGAGGCACACTGAGCAAGGAGCTGAGACGTCCTTAGAGTGAACGGACAGCAGTCAACCTGGCCACGGAAGTCAGTCAGCCCTTCTTTGAAAAGATGCTGCCTGGCTGAGGTTCTCCAACACAGCGCATTCTTTCTCTTTCTTCAAACAACAGCTTATCGTAAATGATAAAATTAAGGAACACCTTTAAAATCTACCATTTTCGTGTAATAAAACTTGATGGGAAGCACCTGAACAGGCGAATGATGTCAAGGCCTTTCTTTCAAAGCAAGCTAATTTTCTCAGAACAGGGAAGGCCACTCTCAAAATAAGATGAATGTCTTGCTTTACATCTTAAGCATCATGCCACAATTAATCACAGCAATCAGATGATGACAGTTCACGTGCTAACCTTCCAAAGAAAGACTTCTAGTGAAGATTCTGCACGAGAGGAGTGGGCAACCGTGAAGCTTGTGGTTCACTGGATCCGCTTCTTCCCAACCTCTTCATACTGACCATCTCATTAAGAATGTTGTGAAAGGGAGAACAGTCGTTTCAGGGAACAGTCCTAGATATATCCACATGCAGGAGACTGAAACCAGGGCCTCTTTTCTTACCAGCTGTAGAAACTAATGGGATGGGGGAAGATATTTGCACCGAGAAGTTAACATCTGAAATATATAAAGAACTAGAACACTAGCAAAAAGAAAAAGAAACAGTTGTATTAAAAAGAAGCAGTATGTAAAGAAGAGAAACAAAAAAACTTGATAGTAGAAAAAAGGGAAACAAAGCTTATGCCTATGGGGTGGAGGTTGTGCAGAGGGCAGAGGAATGGGGAAATATGAGCATTAAGATGTGTCATGTAGGGCCAGAGATTTAGCTCAGTGGTTCCAGCACCTGCCTCGCAAGCACAAGGTCCTGAGTTTGATCCCGGTAACCACATACAATGCTGGGCATGGTGACTCATGCCCACCAGCAATCAATACCACATACCACAGTGCCAGGCGTGGTGGCTCACACCTGTAATCCCAGCACTCAGGAGGCAGAGACAGGAGGATTGCTGAGTTCCAGGCTTGCCTGGGCTCAGGGCCAGCCTGAAATACAAAGTGAGATCCTGTCTCCAAAAGAAAGAAAGAAAGAAAGAAAGAAAGAAAGAAAGAAAGAAAGAAAGAAAGAAAGAAAGAAAGAAAGAAAGAAAGAAAGATGTGTCATGTACAGGCCAAAATTCTCAATGTTGAATGTGATCATAATGTATGTATAAAATGTACCAACATAATCAAGTTTTAAAAAGAGGCAATAATTCTTTATAGACATTTCTCAAAAGTAGATGTACATGAAAGGAAAACTAAGTTCCTAGGGGTTGTGGCTTGGTGGCAGTGGATTTGGCAGTAAGATACAGATACTCATTCCCAACTAAATTCCTTTAACTTTTCCCATCTGTCAATATCAGTCATATCATCTTTCATAGTGAAGTAGGAGCAATATTGATATTTAGAGTAAAGGTGTCCTTAATGTATGTGTGATTTTAGTTGTGCAAATGTCGCTTTTTGTTTGTGTAGAAAGGACTTTATGCATTTCATGTTACAATGTAGCCCATCTCCTTTTTTCCCCTGAGTATCTTCTTCTAGCCTATGAAATATGGTTCTGTACTTTGGCTGTACAAAAGGGAGTATACAGTCAGTATAATTCTACTTGGCCACAAACACACCTGTTACCTCAATTTAGCTCTGTTGTTAAAACAGTTAATTGGACTTTCACAGCCATCAGCTGAATACATTGCTCTATGCAAACAGAGTCCAAATTCTTCCAAAAACACTTCTTTGCTGGAGCAATTGAAGGAGATGGGAAGAAACAGGATTTGGGTGGAATTTTGAAAGATCAGTTTGGTTTCAATTACATCCTTTTTCTAGCTAGACATGGAAAATTCCATTATTTTATCAAATAAAAATAGTATACTTACACATCTAATAGAGCAAATGGATTAAAGAAATAACAGAGTTTATATTGCAGTTAAATTCAGTAACACAGCAGGAATAGACTGACTTCTCCTCTTCCCTCCTTTTCTCCCCAAATCCTTCACAAATATCATCTTTCAGAATTTAGATATAGATGTGAAAAATTTTAACATTTTTTCTTACTAATATTTACCCAAGGAATATGCATGCCTCTTGAGGAAAACCAAGCAAAGAACAAACTAAAATTATATTTATTTGCATTTAATTGACTTGGGATTTGTGTGACCCATATTAATTACCTCACTTTTGGCAGTGAGGGAGACTTATAAAACTTCACTTTTCACTGTAAAAGAAGTGAAAAGTCATAAACATTACCTGCGTATGTGTTGTTAAACTGTATTATACTCTACAAATGTGAGAAAACTGTCAGCATTACATTCAAGAAACATTTTATATAAATAAAAAGAAATTTGCTTTTTAAAAAAATGTCTGTCACTCTGGGAACATTTTCTACATCCTAAAGATAAATGTACTGATGCAAAAAACCTTCATAAGGAGTTCACCAAATAAAGTGTTCTTTGTGTAATATTTTACCGTAAGTTAGTTAGATGAGAGTTATTGTGGCTTTAAAATATGTCTCAGAATTGTGACATTTCACAAAACATGATCATCATTTCAGTTAATGCAAATTTCTGGGTCTGACTTACCCTTTTTCACACTTTCTTTGACAGGTCTCAGATTTCCAAATTGAGACTGAATTATAAACTTCTATTGTCTTATTGAAAGAATGTTCCTTTCTGTGAATCTCTGGAACTTCATTTATCTATTATTTTTAAAGATTTCTTTAAGCAGAGAAAAAAAGTAAAGTAGCTATGGGACACCAAGTGTTGACATATTTGTTAAATTGATTTAACTGATTCATTTTATACATGTATTGTGGTCACACTCAGCATTGAGAATTGGTACCTGTGCATGACACATCTTGATTCTCATTTTTACCATTTCCCCTGCCCTGCCTACAACCTCATCCCCTATATACAAAAGCTCTGTTTCCTTATTTTTTTTACTATCAATTTTTTTCTTTCCCTTCTTTACTTTCACCTACCCACCTTTCCCTTTTCCTTTGGTATATTTTCTTCCTATTTCACATTACCTATCATACATTTTATGTTTTAAAACCACTTGAGATTTTTCCTTCACATATTATTTTAGTGTCTTAGGACATTTTGTTAGCACATTATTCAGTGAGTGTCCCAGAAAGAATCGGCTTTGGGACTCTCTGCTTTGATCTGCTTGCTTTGGGACTATCGGTATGCTTTGTGTACATAAGACTAAATATCATCCTCCTATGAAGATATACCCAAATATGATTATTGAGACTAAACACAGCCTTCTCCTATATGTTGCAGCATAGAAGAAAAACAATGTTAAATTATTGGTGCTGTGAGCAATTATTATTATTTACTTAAGGAGTTTAAAATTTAGCAAATGAGAAATATTCATAAAGCAGTTAATAAAGACAGAGACTGAGGAGCACAATATATGAATCAAGCTGTCAAGAGAGGCAAGAAGCACATCACTGAAGTGCATGAAAGTTGGAGAAAGATTCTTGAGCAGAGGAACTTCACTTTATGTGATTACTAGGGAAGAAACAGGCCTGTGTCAGGAAAGAAGCTGTTCGGAACAGAGAGGAATTTTAGATATGGAAATAAAGGAAAATCGTTGATGATTTTGACCATTAATAGGACACTACTTTTATTGTCCACTTTCTTTTCAAGGAAGTAGGTTCAATTATGCACAATTAATTCGACCTTCCCTTTGGTTAAAGTTTTAACAGGCAATTATGCTGTCCGACTGTCAGATGGAAAGTCATTCCTGTTCTTGAGGAAGGGCTCCTGTCCCTGAACTCCTAGCTGGCTCCTTCATGTATATAGTTTCAAAATAATTATCTTTTTTTCAAAGGACTTTTTCCATCTCAGCTGCATTTGGCAGGCCCAAGAGTGGGTGCCATTGTTACCTCTGGTCTGGGCAAGTCAGTCTCTCGCCCAGGATTTTGGAGTAGAAGGCAGACACTGGACTTCCTGTGTGTTGTCCTCTGGTGCCAAAGCTGGATGATATAAGCTTATTGATATTTTGATGGGGGGGGAGTTCATCTGTGCAACAGTTTGGGAAATATGATAATTTTGACAATGTTCTTTCTGCCGTCCAGGCTCAGGAACATCTTTCTATTTTCTGATGTCTTTGTCAATTTCCCTTCCAGAGTACTGTATTTTTCTTCATAGAGGTCTTTCACTTCTATGTAGAAATGACTATTTAAAACTACCCACTACAACCGACTCCTTAAATCAATATTTTTAAAAACATTAGATAAAATATTAGCAGACAGAATTCAATACTATATCAATAAAATAACAATTCATGGTTAACTGGATGTTTACGTGAATGCATGTTGACTCAGTATTAGAAATGTTAATAATGTAGCAGCCATGAAAGTTTGTGATCAACTCCATGCAGGTTGGAAAAACATTCAGTAGAGTGTAATGTATTTTTCTGATAATAAAACAGAGGAAGTTAGGAGTTGGACATGTCTTTAATATTAAAAATACATGCATTTTAGTTCTAAGTCCAGTATGTTAAGATCTAACAGATACCAGAGACATTTTCACTAAGATTAGGAGGCTGGCAAGGTTGACCGTGTCTGTACTATGTAGCATTGCTTTAGAAATACTAACCAATTCCGTTCAACATAGGCTAAAGTTAGAGTGGCCAGTGAGGAGGAAAGGTTAAAGAAGAGCTAAGTAAATTGAGGAATTTACCATCTTGTGAACTAGAAGGCATCTGTTCTTCCAACACTGACTCAATGATTCAACAATCTTAATAAAATCACAGAAGGTTTTTTACAGAAATTGACTAGTTTTTTCCTCTAAAATTTATATGGAAAAGTCTAAGATTTTGGTTAAATTTTTTGAAAAATAAGAAAATTATAGCCACAGTTATCAAGTGGTATAAACAGAACTCTCATACATTGCTGGTAGAGCTGTAAAAGATGGAACAGCCAGATTGGAAAATAGCTTGGAACTTTTAAAATAGAGTTTTGCACGCACTTGCTATATGTTTTCCATATTCTCCATGTATATTTCTAACAAAAATGACAGCATGAACTTACATATATATGTAGATAAAACATAAAAGCTTTATTCATTAAGGATAAGTAATTGGTAACAGATAAAACTAGTAAATGGATAAAAAATCCATCAACCAGTAAATGGAGAAAACATTTGGGTGTTACACACAATGCAATACCACATGCAGCAACATGGGTGAATCCCCTAAGCAGGTGAAGGGTATGAAGGAAGATATAGAAGACCATAGACTCTTTCATCATGTAATGATATATAGCAAATCTGTGATCTTGATTGGTGTGGAAGAAAGTTACTGACTGTAAAAGGAAATGTCGCAAACTAGAAGAAGTACTTTATGTCAGTGTTATGGTGGAAGCCACATGACTGTGCACTTGCCCCATCTTATCAAAACCTTCATGTAAAAGGAGTGATTTTTGTTGAACGTAAAATGTATATCAAAAGGCTGATTAATAAATTCATTGTTTTTATCTCTAAAGATAAAATAATATGCAGTAAAGAAGAGAAGAACCAAGCAGAAATTCATTTTACAGCCAAATAAAATGTCAGTCACTCTGACAGTGTTGGGATCTTAGCACCTTAGCAAAGTGGGAAGGAGGTATGATATTAACAAGACGTGGACACTGAAGGTACATGATAGACTTTCCAGGGTTCCCTTGGGCATTTTGCATCTGACTCAGAGTAGGCATTTGCCAGTGATGAAGGCATATTGTCCTTCGACAATTTCTGCTTCTTATAGTCCACTGTTATCCAGCAATAGGACACTTACATTGTTGAGAAAACAGAGGAAGCCTGGCCATGTAAGGTCTAGGTGTGGAGACACTCTGGGTGGGAAAGTGACACCGTGTCTAGCATTTGGCATGTGAGAAGCTGGCCACCATTGCCAGCATCACCTCGGAGGGCCCTCAGGGAGGTGCGCATTGGCACCTGCACCTTGGCACACCCTGCAGTGTTTGCTGAACTCCAATGGGAAGCCATGGTGTCTCCAGCACTTTATATTTATTCTCATAGCAACCCTACGAGATAGCTATTATCTTCTTACTATTAGACAGTAAGAAAGAGGCTTGGAGAAATTTATGAAGTTGCTCATTTCTATTTCATATTTTTCTAAGAAATTATGGAAACGGTTATTTTTTTCATAATGATCTTGTCATCTCTACTCTCTACTGAGCTAAAAGGAAATGCTAAGGTAAGAGGATTGTGTCTCCCTCCGAATATTTATATCTGAGTCTTACCTCTTTCCCCTCAACCTGCCCTTTGTCTTTTACCCTGATCCTTATTTTGCTATTTGTCTTCAACAAAACATAAAAAAATCCTCTGAGTTCTTCATCATTATTAGAAAAAATTGAGAAGAAATTTGGGGGGCAAATCCTAACCTCGTGAAGGGGGCATATTCGTATCTGACTAACCTTGAATGAGACAGATTCCCCAGTGAGCATTTGTCACCGTGACTGTCCACGTGGAGGCCTTTGGACGCTTAGAAGGCAGAGTCCCCTGTAGCAGGTACTTTTCTGCTTTTCTGTCCCTCGCTGGCCTTCCCCCATGGCACAAGCTGTCTGGGCCTCCAGCCGCCGACGGTGGCACCTCTGCTTGATGCTGTCTGTGAAGACTGGGCATGCGCCGCAGGGAGCTTCAGGGAGCGAGGAAGCCCCTCTGGGCCGTGACCGGCGGACAGGCTCGTGTCCCAGCAGCCTCTTCGCTTCCTCATCCCCAGCTGGGGATAAACGCTGAGCAATATTTTTCTTGCCTCCAGAGTTCCTTGCTTAAAAAGTCGCGTTTTGTCAATTGCCTTCTCTTCCCTTCCTCCGTTTCCTTAACTTCCTGGTCGTCTGTGTGTCTCTGTTTACCTCCCATATAAACCATGTGTGCCGGGATTCTCTTCCCAGGGTCTCTTAATGGAGAAACCCAAAGTGCGATAGCACCTGAGATGAGCCCGCGGTGTCTAAAATGAGAGTGATGTTTAAAAACAAAAAAAGAGAAGGAAACAAAGCTTGTGTGTATAGGCGTGAGGGGTGGTAGGGTGGTGGTGGGGGGGAACATGAGAATTAAGTCATTCGTGTACTGGTACAAATTCTCAATGTTGAGCATAAGAGTGATGTGTATATATAATATAACCAATAAATTAAATAAGTCAAAAATAAGATAATAAATAAAACGAGAGTGTGGGACCTGGAAGGAGAGAAGAGCTGCCTTTTCCGAGAAGCAGAGACCTCCCCCGGTGCAGGGCAGAGGGGAGGTTTCAGCTGCTTCTGAAAGTGCCGGTGGGACCCCAGTGTAGAGGCCAGCACAGCAGCTTTTCTTCTTGAGAGAGGACTGATGTTTTAAAAAGTTTGTTTGTTGGATGATCTGGCAAAATTGACTTCAGGAATCAAGACGTATGAAAAACTAAAAAGGTTTGAATGCTGGAATGACATTGAGAGCTGGGAATCCAAGTGCGGGGAGGGGATAGTGTCCCGTCTATGATTCGCCCCTCGCAGGGCATTTGACCACGGAGCAGGCACCTCACCGTTTGAGGAGGTTCTGGTCTTTTTCTCTCAGTATCTACTCCTCTCTTCTTCTCACGATTCGGCCTTGAAAATGAAGATTAGACAAACTCCTCCTCCAAGTGTAGTGACTGGCAGTCAGATCGATTAATTTGGAATTTGGGTCTAAGCCTCGACTTAGGCCTACGGGCAAAGGCAGCACTGTGAGTGCACCCTGCCTTCCCGGGAGCCTCTCCTTCCTTAGGGGTCAGCTTCCGTTATTCACTTGGGCTGCAAAGACCTAAGAGTTGACAGGACGTGGAATGAATAATTTCATTTCATTTATCTTGATTACTGACTGCGTCTCATTGAGTTTTGATCCATTGTTAATATATTGAAGCTTTAAGTTAATTATGCTGTCTGTCCTAAGATCTTCTTTATAGTGGGACATATTTTCTTCTCAACTGGAGACTAGTGTGAGAAGAAAACCAAGTGGCAGGGGAAATGGCAGCTGAAAGTTAATGGTGGGTACTAGAGGTGGAGAAGGAAGGGAAAGAAGAGGTGTGGGGAGAGGTTGACGGGTGGTGCTGACCTATGGATAGGTAGACTGAGAAGTTCTGCTGTGCTGTGTCCCCTGGGAGAGTGACTACGCACGACAATGTACTAAGCAATGTAGCTTAGTTAAAATATATGCAAATTTCAACAAGTTTTAGGGCAATGTAGAGGACTTTTGCTCTGCCAGAGTTCAGTCTCTCCCTTCCTTCCTTCCTTCCTTCCTTCCTTCCTTCCTTCCTTCCTTCCTTCCTTC
>PVIC010015728.1:0-34774 GCA_004025085.1 Thryonomys swinderianus
ATAACCTAGACCCAATCCTGACATAAAAAGAGTTGGAAGTCAATCCTACAGTGACCTGTCTGTTTAATTATTTCTCGAAGGCTGACAAACAAATTGAAAGTTACAACTATCCAACCATAAGACATTGAAAATGGAAAGAACAGTAAACTGAAAAATTTGAGCTGAAATTGCACATAGTTTGCTTAATAGAAATTCTGAATTATATGTGAAATACACACAATGGAGTATGATTCAGTCATAAAGAAGAAAGCTCTATCATTGACAGGAAAATGGGTAGAACTGGTGACCACCTAGTTGAGTGAGATAAACCAGACTCAGAAAAGAACACATCGTATGAACTCCAACAAAAAACATGCTGAAGCCGGGTGTGGTGGCTCAGGCCTGTGATCCCAGCCCTTGGGGGGGGCAGAGGCAGGAGGATTCCTGAGTTCGAGGCTTGCCTGGGCTACATAGTGAGCTCAGGGCCAGCCTGAGCTACAAAGCGAGACCCTGTCTCAAAACACACACACACACACACACACACACACTCACACACACACACACAAAAGAGGCTAAAAGAATAGAAGGGAGACCATTGAGATCTTTGGTTTAAAAACTCAATTTGTTCATGAGGGCTGGTTGTAACTCATGTCGGTTGTGTGTCAAGACTATTTTTCTCATAAGAAATAATGGAAATGCTCACAATGGGTTCAGGATTTCCCAAAACATCCCTTAAATAAGCTTTCATAATAAAAAGCATTGCATAATGTGTGTAATTTACCAAAAACATCATTAATTTCCCTAATGTATTCCCAAAAAGTTATAAGATGTGCCTAGTTTATCAGAAACAATTTCACACTGTACTCACCATTCAAGCTGACGTCCTTGGCTTCCAGGAAGGGAAGACGAAATGGAAGGCAGTCACTGTGCGCAAGGAGAGGCCCTTGCACGAGGAAGAACTGAGGTGCCTGCTGCTCGGCCTCTCCCTCCTCTTCAGAAAGGCCCTCAGCTGCCTTTCCCTGCCGCTCTGCCCCAAGCTGCCGAGGCTCCTCTGCGGACAGCTCCTCTGAGTGCTCCTCCGCAGCTCTCGACATCACCAAGCGAGCGGCTGGACTCTGCCTGCTCTGGTGACAATATCATTAACCACTGGGTCCAGTGAAGGCTCAGGCTTCTCTGCACAGACTTCAAAGCTTCCTATATAATTTTGGACCGCACTTTCTTCCAGGAGGACCTCAGTGTCCTTAGAGAGACACTGGTCTAGGATTCCTCAGCTTAATTCCACACAGGAAAGAATGTTATAATGCTCCTTCCAGAACTCTTTAAGAGTTAAATCTGAATCTAAGACCACCTGGAAGGACATCAGGAACAGTTCTTTGGCGTATAGCTTCTTACAGTTATTGCATGTTTGGCCATAGGCTGCCGTGGAGAAATTGTATTGGGTGAAAGGAATTCAACTGAAAACCACCTGAATTCTTCCGCCAAGTCTTCCAAGTCTTGTGGATGAGCAGAAGCGTTTTCCACGAGGAGGAGCGTATTGTTGGTAAACCTTTGCCCTGTACATATGTTTCAACAGTAGGACAGAAAGCCGCTCAATCTACTCAACAAAAAGCACTCTAGTTACCCAGACTTTTGCATTAGATCTCCGCTTACGTTGTCTGAACACTCGGATTCTTACAGTGATAAAACAAGACAGGCTTTACCTCGAGGCCGTCACTCACACTGGCACATACACTATGTTCAGCCTGTCCTTCAAAGGCTGGTACTTGGGCATTTTCTTCTTTTCCTGTAACCTATATTATCCTAGCACTTTGTTCCAGAAAAGACTGGTTTCATCCCAGTCGAAACTTTGAGGAGATCCATTTGACGGAGCCATTTCTCTGTGTCACTATTTCAAAGTGGTGAGTGTGATTCTCAGTAGCCCTTTTATCGCCACTGGTTGCTTCGCCAGGCCTAGTCATGCTACGAACCCTAGTTCTTGCCTTAAAATCATGAAACTATCCTTTCCAGCACAAAATGTTTCCCCATTATCACTCACTGGGGGATTATCCTTTACTAGGTTTGCATTTAGAGCCTTAACTTTTTCACAAATTACACCCAGACTATAACCTGCCCTCTGCCTGGCATGTAGCCACACCAACAGTAGCCTTTCTCCTTTATCTAACACTGCTGACTAACTGCTACTAAGAATGAAAAAAATCTGAACCCATGAAGTACAAGATACGGTTTTATTTATCAGACTTTTAACTATTTATGTGAATTACATTAGTGATGTATTTTGTTTTTTTAACAAAAAAGAGCTAATACTTATTGAAGGCTGTTCCTGCTGTCAGCAAAGTTCAAAGACGTTTATATGGACTAGCTGAGGTTCACACAAAATCCATCCAAGGCAACTTCTATTTATCACACTTTTTAGGATTAAGAACCTGGCACAGAGAGTTTAAATGCCTTGATCAAAAGACCTGCAGTGTCAAAGCCACGGAAATCTAAGCCCCCGCACTTACCACTCAAGTGTACTGACTTTCTAATTTCTGAAGGCTGAAAAGAATGAGCCACAAAAGGGCATTATGTGTGCTCACACCTAAGTAACACACCCACTAGCTCAAAATGCAAAAATAAGCAAAGTACAGAAGTACTATAGAAAGCTACATGCAAGAGCCTTCCAAATTAAATTTTGTAATCTTTGAATCAGAATAAAGAGAAACCTCTAAATAGAAGGTTTCCTGTGTCTCAGGTGGGCTTGAATATGTAATAAGTCTTCTAATATGGTAATAATACAAGTAAGATTTAAGACATATGACTGCTTTACCATTCAATCTGATCAAAAATTTAGTATATACAGCAAAATGAAATGATAGAATAATCATTCATACCATCTCCATATAGAGCCAACAAAGGTAGCATTTCAACATATTTTTTTTCTTTTTCTGTATGACATACTTCACATGGGTGGTGTTTCCTTGTTCTTGTGCGTGACTTAGCCCAGCACGCAGAAGGAAGGGGGAGTGTGTAAACACTCCTTTCATGAATCTCCGAAGGGTAAGCTACTTATTAAGAGCTTTCTTTGCAATATCATTCATCTGACTTCTCTGTATCTTAGTTTTACATGGGAATCTACATTAAGAGGTAACCAAGACTTACCTTAACGAAAAGCATGAACAGAATGGTGGTTGCTTTGAATTGCTAGAGAAAGTATCTACATTCTCTTAGTATGGTCTGGTGCCGCCCACTTTCTCAAATACTGTACACACATCACAGGCCCCTACAGGCAGCCCTAGGCCCCGCTCAAGGAGGGAGGAGGCGGGAGCACCGTCCTCACGTTCGTGTCTGGCATCCCGCAGGCATCGTCCTAAGCACTTCTGCCGTCCTGCGGAACAGGGCGCTCACTACTTCCCGTGCCTTAATAACCGACATATCAGCACTATTTAAAGTGTTAGATCTTCCATGAACACTGGACATTCTTTTAAACATTATTGAACATTTCACTAATTACCATCTATACAAAAATAAAAGTTTTGATCTAAACAAATTAAATTATTCCCGTTGTTTAAACTTGATTACAAAATAAAAGTATTAGCAAATGTTTAGTTTAAAATACCTCTAGTAAAAATTCTTTTAAATACTGAAATCATTATAAGATGGAAAAAAGTTAGTAGAAAAATAAAGAAGAGTATTTAATGTGTGAATCATGGAATAGACTGTGTTCAGATTATAATTTTTCCATGAGCCTTGTGTCGCTTGGTGAAGTTAGGTCCTATTTTACACTTCTATGAGAGGGTTTTAAGTGCTATTTCTCTTATTGTAGTATTTGCACAAACAGATGAATTCCAGAGTATATTAACAAAGCTTTGATAGCACCAGGGATGTACTAAGGGCTTTAAAAAGATTAGTTCTATCTCTATAGAATATCATGGTGATTAGAATAGCCGTTTAAAATTTTTTAAATCTATGAATCCCTTTATAATTCTACAATGCATTGATAATCCCTCAAACTTTTTAAAATGTTAATCATAGTTATTACTACAATTAACTCAAAAAATTTAAAAAATAAATTTATATACTGCAAAATAAAAATATATTGTTAAAATATATAACATATTTTAGTAGGAAAATATTTTTTGAAAATATTAGTGAAAACAGTGGCCACATTTTACATCTGTGCACTTTACTTTTTTAAAATTTGAATCTTTATTGGTACATTCTATATACACATCATGATCACACTCGACGTTGAGAACTTGTACCAATGACATGACTTAATTCTCATTTTTCCACTTCCCCTACCCACCCTACAACCCTTGGCCCCTATATGCACAAGCTTTATTTCATTTTTTTAACCATGAAATTTTTTTTTCTTTCCCCTCACTAACCCTAAACCCCATTTCCCTTTGAATATTTACTATCTCACAATCTATCATGCATTCTAGAAGTCATTTATAGCTTCAGTTTCTCATTCCAGAGAAATGGTATGTTATTTACACATGTGTGACCTATTTGTTTCACTGATGAGTATGTTCTTAAGGCTTGTTCATTTGAGTATAAAAGTCTGAAAGTTATCATTTTTATGGCATGGTAATATTCTATCTTATTAAAAAAAAAAACACACTTTCTTTATCCAGTCTAGAGTTGATGGGCATTTGGGTTGTTTTCAAAATTGAGCTATCACAAACTGAGCTGCTATAAACATGGGTGCGCATATGTTGCTGTGATACGAATCGTGTAATTCTTTCATGTATATGCCCAGCAGGAGAACAGCAGGGTCAAATAGGACCTCTAATCCTAGTTTTCTGAGGAATTTCCACAGTGATCTCCATAGTTGTGCACATTACTTTTAAAATCTAGCTTGAGGGAAAAGGAGTAGATTCTTATCTTTATTTCTGAATATGTTAAATGCTCTTCTGATTAGTGTATTAAAGAAAATTCAGCCTCTCAGAGAAACATAGTTAGAAATAAGGAGTACTTGAATAGACATTTCCAATAATTGTGGACATTCTTCCTTACTGTTAATGTTAAAATTTGTCAAATGGTATTTAAAACTGAAACCAAAGCAGTGAAAGTCATATTTCTCACACTGTACTCATTACACTGAAGGACATATTTTGTCCTTTGGTCTTTATTTTTGCATGACTGCCTAACATGGACCACTGAAAAATACAGACTCAATTATGTATTCCACCCACGTTAACATTTTTCGTAAAATGATATATGTTACTATCTCTTCATCCTTCTCAGAAAAGTCTACAAGTACCAGGAATCCCTTCACTCATAGTGTATCTGAGGAGTTTTCTGAAACTCCAATTGTCACTTGAAAGCTTCAGCTTTATCTCTGGCAACACCTGCTGTCAGTTGTTGTCTTCTGAACTGACAGGATCACTTCTTTCATTTTAAACTTAATGTTTGCCAAACATACAAGGATGAAAAACCATTGCTTGTCTGTCAGTTGTTCTTTTAAACAAAAATTGCATTCCATGAAAAAAGGTATCACTGAGCTCTCAATTCAAACAAGTGGGCGAATGCTTTTTCTCGGAGCTCTTTTAAACACAAAGTTCTACGTGCATCTCCTACTCTGCCCAAAAGGCAGTAAGGGCCTCCGAGCTCCTGCTTATGGCAAGGAGAACTAACAGGACTTGGATTTAAATTCCCATCTGAAAAAAACAAGAAAAAATAAACAGACAGAAATCAAAAAGTAAATTTATGAAACACTGAATATTAATCACCAAAGAACAGAATTCTATGTCAGGAAACAAATGAAAAAGTCATCATAACTACTTCCAATTTACTCATTTGAATGTGCTGCTAGGACCAGCACAGAGATGCATTTACTTTAGCAACTTCCAAGAATGACAGTGATTTTGCCTAATTTAAAAACAGCTCCAATTAGATGATGTCACAAGCAGATCTGGCTTCTGACCAAGGCATCTGAGCATAGTCCTCCAGCAACCTGACTTGTGAAGGGTTGGGGCTTTTTAACAGTAGTCCATTCCCAGGAAAGAAAGGTCAAGGAAAAATAGAAAGAAAGCTTTTTGATGGTTTAAAAAAAAAATAGGAAACAAAGCTTGTGTATATAGGAGTGGGGGTTGTAGGGTGGGTAGGGGAAGGAGAAAATGAGAATTAAGTTGTGTCATATACTGCTACAGATTCTCAACATGGAGTGTATTTGTGATGTGTATATATAATGTACCAATAAAATGTACAATAAAAACAACAAGGAGGGGAAGGGGAATTGAAAGGAAGGAAGGGGAATGGGAAAACAAGGATATATCATGTATGTACACAGATTCTTCCTGATGAGTGCGATCATTGTGTGTGACTACAATGTACCTATAAAATAAAACAAACAAAAAACCCCCCAACAAAACCAAGTCTTTTCCTATCATTTCTAGATGTCTTCATAAATTTTAAAATGGTAAAAAGTATCAAATTCATTTTCCTTGTATAGTTATCAAATGATTTATGACAAATTGAAATTCCCCATTAGCTCAAATTACTAAAACTGTTATCTACCCTTTAATCTACTAGAAAATGAAAGCTCAAGACTGCAGAAGCAATTTCCTCTTTTACAACGTGGGGTAAATGATCATTCCAGAACAAGGTGGGAATTCACGTGCGTCAGTGGAGACCAGTGAAAGGCGGTCCGTGGAAGGACTGTCTGGCCACCTGGAACATCATCTGCTGGGACTGTTTGGTAAAAAGGGAACCTGCTACCATTTCCTAAACTATCCTAGACAGAGTTTCTACCTTTGTTGAGAATTACTTCATATTCTTTTACAGATTCCACTCACAAGAGCACACACATACACACACTGCATGTGCAAAACAGTAAGCTCACATACTCATATTTGCCATGTTTAGACACATACTTTCACCTTATTAGTAAAACTACACATAATTTTCTTTAATGTTGAAACAAAATACATTTGCATAGAGGGAGCATGTGTGTGCACTGGCATTCTATGCTGCATCAATAAAAAGCCAGCCGTGCTCTCAGCTCCTCTTCTTCCATTTCACAGCTATCTCACTGCATGCTTTATTTTAACTTTTCTTACATTAAATTTGGAAAATATAGTCTTTTTTTTTTTTTACAAAGTTCTTATTTCAGTTGCTTGCATTTCCATCTCCTGGCCACTGACAGCTTTCTTCAGTGAGCTGACTGTCCATGCAGAAGTAGGCCTGAGATCTTTACAAAAGTCTTCTCACTGTTGAGCAGTAATAGAAAATTACACGTCCACTGTGAAAGACCCCGCCTGAGAAGACAATCAGAGCTTGTCTAAGAAGGCCCATTGCCCTGTCTTTTGACTGAGACCAAAACTCAGAATTCTGGCACAAAGGGACACATGTTAATTTCCCAAAATGAAGGCGGTGTTTCATTGTTTCCTGATTTTTGTGTAGCATGTTATTTTATTACCACTAAAACCATTATCACTACAAATTTATAAACTCTCCTTTTACAATATCATAAAAATTCAGTAAGAGCCCATGGACTAAATGCCACTATCATAGTTTAGTCCATGAGCGAGAGCACGTCAACATGCAGTGCCTTTTGTAATACGTAGATTATGTACAAATTGGAGAACTCTGCGTAGAGCTTGTGCTTTCCACAGAC
Source organism: Thryonomys swinderianus (assembly GCA_004025085.1). Taxonomy (NCBI): domain Eukaryota; kingdom Metazoa; phylum Chordata; class Mammalia; order Rodentia; family Thryonomyidae; genus Thryonomys; species Thryonomys swinderianus. The sequence continues at coordinate 7,580 of PVIC010015728.1, forward strand.
ATCAAAGTTTGTCATAGTATTATTCTCAACATCTTACAAGTAAATATTTCATCATTCTTTTATTAAGAATTTATTACTTTTGTTTCCCAAGAGCTACATTTCTAGTAACTAGGGAAGCTGGAGATCGAGTGAAGAAAAGTAATTTGGAAAACAACATCTGTCATCAATATAGTGCCAAGCGTCAACATGAACTAAAGTTCTGTTCAATCCATTTTGTAGGCATAATTCATGTAATAATAAAAAGAGTACATTTTAAGTATAGTAAATTTAAGTTCAGTAAATTTGGACAAACACAAACCTGTAAGACTGCTACTTTAATCAAGAGAACTGGCTATCCATTATAAAATAAATGTCATAGGGATTTACTTAAAGTTCCTTTAAGAGCTTCGCATTTTAACTCCATCTTCACAGAAATGTATTCAGAGATGCTAAAATTACATTCCTTTGTCCCCTTGCAAAAAACTAGTTCATCTTCCTCATGTAGATTGTATTGGAATTCTAAAATGCCAGCAGTATATAACCGTAGATGTCTAAATTATTACTCTGGGGCTTTAATATCAGTAACAACCACAATTCAAAAATAATTTAATATAGAACCTAAACTCCTGTTTCACTTGTATATTAATACAATTGAACTTGGTTAAAATAATAGTTATATTTAAAGAGCCTTTGTGTACAGAGGATTTCTAAATAGAACTGCTGTTTTGATGCAAGGTAATATTAATTTCTAGAGTCCAAATTCTTTCTGATTACAGCCTCTTATTTCAGCCTCCATTCTCAATAGTGAGCTAGTGTGCACTGACGTGTACTTAAAATCTAAGTAGATGCTGAGAGCTGCCCTCCCCCTGGAGAAGAGCCTTCCACTGTGACTTTTTCACTGTATGTTTTTACTTAGATACCCAATCTCATTTTTCAAAATACTGATTCTGACTTTTAAAGAAATCAGTGCCTGGGTGACAGGCACCGAAGCGTGCCATGGCACACAGACTGCCCGGAACTCGGGTCCGGGACTAAGGAAAGCCGCCTAAGTCTCCGGCTCCCAGTGCCCTCATGCTTAATGAAATAAGTTCACAGAACTAATAATTTTTAAACTGCTTTTTAGGGGAGTGATGTTTTACAAATAATAACCAACAATCTGAGAACTGCAGCTTTCTCGCATGAGGTCAATAGGGCTCTCCATTAAGTTGATTATGAAACAATATTCAAATAAATTCAATTATTACTAATGTTTTCTATTAAATAATTTGGAGAAATTATGAAATTAAAGTTATAATGCTCTTCTAGAACTAGGGGTTTTTCTTTCAAAACCTTGGACTCTAAATCTCTGTATCATGTCCTGTTCCTAAAATTTCTTTAGTCTGAATTTCTATAATTTTGTATTCTTAATTTTAATAATTGTAACCTCCCGGCAACATCTAAATATATATACTTGGGGGTTTTTAATAACAAATGAAATGATCTAGTTAATCCTCCCTACCCCCTTTAAACAGTTCCCAATCCTTTCAACGGGTTAAAGATACAGGATCAGAAAGGCTCTTTTCTTCAAAAGGCCACTGATGCTAAGTGACAGAGCTAAGACTGTACCTTCAACACTTGTAAAGTTACGAAGGGTAGTTAAATGAAGCAGGCAAACTCTTCCTCAAATGGATTAATTCAATTTTACCAGCCCCAAAACAAGAGGAAGATAGGATAGCAAAAAGGAAGAGCTAAAAGAAATAAACTTTAAATTTTCAAATATCCATTACCCAAATACAAACCTACAAATTAAAATAACAGAATGTCCGTTAACCACAAATAGATCGCTCAGCCGCCCTGGCCTCGACTGCACTGCGGAGCTGGCAGGGCTTCAGGCTGACGGCGCCCCCGGGACCCCTGAGTCCACGGCAGACGCGGGTGTGCAGCCGGGAGCGGCGCGATCCTGCTCCGGGACGGTGATCGGTGATCGGTGATCGGGGAGGCGCGGGGCGGCCGGCTCCCGCGGCCTGCGGTCTGCACTGCTTCCCCACAGAGGGAGGGAAAAGGAAGGAGGCCGGGTCAGCTCCCGGGAAATCTCAAGCAGAGGGGCCGGAGTCAGGAGGACCAGACGCGCCTTGCAGCAAACAATCTATTCCCAACGCAGAAAATGCTAAAATGCCATCTGTGTCCACAGTCCTCGCCCTGAGGCCTTATGGGCCCAGGACTGTGTTATTTACAGCCCGGTTATAGACCCGGGACAGGAAGGGATACAGTTCTTGCTGCTTCCGAGGCTCCAGGAGACTGTGCCGTGTGAATCCGGTTCTTTGATTTCTCTCCACGACCCAAGAACATGAGCACAAGCTATGTTCACCTTCCTGATATGTATTCTAGTTAGTTTCAACATGTACTATAACAATTTCATTGGGACAATTCCCTAGCTCTCTCAAAAAAAAATTTAGGTGTGTATCCTGAAGTTAAAAAAAAGAATAATATATAAGGTCCCGATTAGATGATTAGCAATGCAATCATTTAAGTAAAGTTAAGCAGGAGGAAATATATGATAAGTTTCTGTATTTAGGGGATAAAAGGACACTCGGATTTCACTTTGAGTAGAAATAGTTTGGATTCCTACAAAAAGGCGTCACCATCAACCTCTGTCTATAGAACATATTTATCTCAACTGGTAACAGAAACAGAATTCTGCCTAATATGCCCACAATTTAACAAGTTCCATGTATTTTAATGAATAAAATAAAAGAGAATTAGGAAAAACATTTTCATGAGGTATACATATAACATGTATGCTCAATGATTAATATACAAATCCCCAAACCTGGTTATAGATGTATTTTCAGACTCGCACAACCTCAAAGCAGAACAAACTTAAAAGACAGACAAGTACAGAAAAAGTTTAGACAAAAAAAATTGTGAATGACTGTATATAAAAAGGGCTCTTTGCCAGGCATGGTGGCCCACGCCTCTCATCCCAGCACTCAGGAGGCAGAGGCAGGAGGATTGCTGCGTCTGAGGCCTACCTGGGCTACATAGTGAGCTGAGGGCCAGCCTGAACTACAAAGCGAGACCCTGTCTCCAAAAAAAAAAGGCTCTTTGGGGATCAATGAAAAGTAGTCAATTCAATTACAAATGGGTAAAGGTAAGAACAGGTAGTAACTGAAAGGCTAATATATCTAATACTCATAAGAAAAATACATTATTTTAGGAATGTGAGGGAGAAAAGCATTTTTCAAACATATTTTTATATCTCTAATCACTTTTTTGGTAATGGTTCAAAAATTATCATCTAATCAAAAGAAATTCAAATTAAAAAAATCTTTCAAATTTTTTCAGGAAAAATGTTTTAAAAGCTCTTAAAACTATTAGAAGCTTTTGAGCAAATAATTTGATGTTTTAAAATTTATCTTTAGGAAATAAATAGACAACAAGTCATCATTCATTGGAACATCAGAGTATATCATTTCTAAATAGGTGACATTTTCCAAACAACTCACCTTTTTAACAATCACTGATTACTTAAGTAAGTACTGAAATATTATTGAATACAATGCAGCCATTAAAAAATATCATGGCTTATAGGATTACTCTTCACTTAGGACATACAGTGAACATTCCAGAATACATAAATCCATAGTTTCAGAAAGTAGGTTGGTCTTTCCTAAAGCTGGAGGGTTTAGGAAGAAATAGAAAGTGACTGCTACTGGCTATGGTATTCTTTGTAGAAAAAATGACAAAAGTTTGCAAAATAAATTACAGCAATGAATATAATATGCCATAGATATACTAGAAACATTGAATAGCGCACCATAGATGTGTGAATTATATGGCAAGTGAGCTATAAATTAACTAAGCTGTTAAGCACTCCAAAAAAACAAGACCACAAATATATTAGAAGATACTGCAGCCTATATCACATTTAAAAGGCTAATATTCTTAATAATTAAAGAATTATCAAAATTTGGGAAGAAAATAAAAATATAGAAGTAGGCAAGACATGAAGAGATACCTCACACAGAAAAAAATAGACAAACGTCCTAGAAGATATTAACTCAATTTATCATAAGAGAAACACAAAGTAAAACTATGTTGAAGATCAAATCTTAGAGAAATGCACACGCAAATACACAAACTGGGCATATGTGCACACAGAGTCTGGTGAAATTCGAATAACCGCTGTAGTGTTTAATTTCTGGGTTTGATCATTGTATTCTCACTAAAAATGTTATCACGAGGGAAGCTGAATGTGGGTTTATGAAAACTGCATTTGCCTCTTAACTTTTATATTGATCTAAAATTACTTCAAAATATTTTTAAACTAATGTTATCACATTGAGTTTAAGAGAAGCACTGGAAGTGACTTTAGAGTTTCAGGATGCTGAAAATCATCAATTCCAAAAGAAATGAAAGTGATAGAATTAAAATTTACACCATTATTAATTAGTAAGTTTTAAAATGACTTGTATTCGTCATGGATATTTCTACACTGCACAACAATCTTATCTTGAATATATTGATAACTTTTAAATGAGCTTGAATAATTTTTCATCCTCATCATAGATCACTGGGTCCTCTGGTTAATTTGATTGGCATAAGCACCTTAACTACCTAATTTGTGTCCCCTACGACCTTTGGCAACACAAGCCTCAGTCCAATTCTTTGTCGTAATCAAGTAGGATTTGGTTTGCGAGAACCCTTCCAGGAGTATGTGCAGCATTTCTGTCTTTGCCTCTCAGCCTGACAGGGGCGCACAGTGAACAAATCCCGCCAGGACAGCAGCTCAGCAGGATGTCAACAAAAACATGAAACATTATTTTATACAGAGAGAGGAAAATAATAAAATCCTAAATCAGGTGATGAAATAGCAGCTTAACATTCTCCAACCAACAGACATAAAGGTTTAGAGAAATATTTAAAATGTGAAAAAACTTAAAGTTGCAAGACCAATTAACACGACATAATGATCATAATCATTAGGGCAACAATACTGACTAAAATACTGCAGAGTAAATTATGATTAAAATAATGCAGTTTTTTATTTTTACCTCAAAGAAGATTTTATATATACCAGGAACATCTTAATCCTTTAACTTTTCATAAAACAATGACTTTCAAGGCTGCACAAGATCTTCAGGGAATCATACAAGAAATCACATGAATGATTAACATAACTTCCTTTCTACTTGCTGACTGACATACTATTTAATGTATGGAACTTCCTTAGATTTCCATAAGAAGAAAATTATTTTAAACATTTTTATCACTTGCAATTTTAATCTTAAATTATGGCTAAGGTTACTTTTCTAAATTTTCTTCTTCTAGAGCTATGTTGTTTTACAAGCTTCTCTAACTGTTTTCTTTGAGCTTTATGTTTCATTACTGCCAAAATAGTTGCCGTATCAAGGAAATGTTCCTAAAATACTGACTGGTGTTTTGAGAACAAGTTCCTGCGGGCTCTGACAGAAGCGAGCTGGTGCTCAGGTCCGGTCCGCTCAGGCCTCGCACTGACCTCATACGTTAGATGGTACAAGCAGCTCAACCACAGATCCATGGTCACAGATGGAGAGTAACGGGTAACTTCTCTTCCTCTCCACTCTAGCCTCACGGCATCGATCCATAGATAGATAAAACTAATAAATCCTTGTTTCATGGGACAGTAATAAGAACACAGAGTCAGGGCCTATGCAACAACAGAATGCAAGATGATTAATTTTTTTTCTAAATCCTGTCTTTGGTGACATCTTTAAATATTTGTGACTGACAATAAAGTAAAGCAAAATGAAAAGATGTACTGGTTTCAGAAAGAAGTCAGAATGAACAACACACTATCTTCAGAACTGCCTTCTCACTTTTTCCTTCTTCTGGTACTGAGGATCAAACTCAGGACCTTGGGCTTTCAAGGCAGGAGAGGTACCACTGAGCTAAATCACCAGCCCTTGTCTCTCTTAGTAAAACATATGATCATCTTAGTAGATGCTCCCCCAAAAGCATTTGCTTTTCTTTAAGGCACTCAGAGTTGATTCCCACCTTTTTTTTAATTTCATCACAGAAAAAGCTCCTGTTTCCAAGCGAACAATTTATAATTATGAAAGCAGCAATATGGTCATGTTGTGTGACAGTATTCCGGTCAAAGAGGAGGCAGACGCGACATTATTTCTGTAGGTCGCCTGGGGACATCTCAACTGCCTACATGTGTGACGCACCACAAGAATCTCACAACAGTGTTAAGTAAATCACTTCATACACAAGCTTAAATTATCACATGGTTTTTCTTACATAGAAAACTCAATATATAACTAAAGTGAAAAAGAGAAGACAGATAACAGCAAAAAAAAAAAAAAGGAATCATTCTTTACACAAACAGTTTGATATAGAAGTGGTCTTTAGAAAACACTCACATGTATACATAATTAGGTATCTTAAACTCAGGTCCCAGTCTAAATATAAAATTTGTTTTGTAGACACAACCAATGCCTAGATGTAACTTCACAGGACATTTTCATAAATTTGATCATAAAAGATAATTTTTTATTCTGATGCATTAAATAATGTCATTCGTGGCATAAGGTCAGTCCTCTCTCATTTTCTAATATTGGAATGTTTTAGATATTCAACTCTCACATTATTAATTCTGAACCTGTATACATCTTAGGAGACTTTGTGAGATTAAATTTGAACTTGACCTCAAATTAAAAAAAAGAAAAAAAGAGTGGCCCAGATGTCTGACGTGAATGACAGCTGAACTGACGCCATTCACTGAGACAGACGAGCTGCATAAGGATCCATGTCGGGGCTTTGAGGGGGAGGGGAACAGACGGTCCACAGCGGACAAAGAATTTCGGCTGCGGCACCTGCAATTTTAGATGGGAAGATGGTCGAGTAGTCAAGCGAGATAGTGAGATGAGAGAAAAAGCAGACCTAGAGACCAAAAGGGAAGTATCACCAGGCTAGGGACTCAGCTCAGTGGTTCCGGCGTCTGCCTCACAAATGCAAGGTCCCAAGTTCAATCCCCAGTAACCACACACCACAGTACAAGGTGTGGTGGTTCACGCCTGTCATCCCAACACTCGGGAGGCAGAGGCAGGAGGACTGCTATGAGTTCAAGGCTAACTTGGGCTACATAGTAACTACAAAGTGAGACCCTGTCTCAAAATAAAAAGAAAAAGAAAAATCTCTCTGGAAGCCACCCTACAGAAGTTTCCTGAGTGTCTGCTCAGATTCGGGTAAAGTATATTATATGTACAGCACATGTATTTTCATATAGAGTTACATAAGTCACAGAAACCATAAAATTTAAAGCTCCATGTTTTCCTTTAGAGCATAGATAAGGACTTGACATAATCTTTTCATTAAACCAGATATATTAAAATTAAATATATCATTATCACATCCAATATAAATAAAACTGTATTTTGATTATGTATTAAAGTTCTTAAAAGGACCATGAAAACTTAGTTATTTAAAAGTTAACCATGAGGGCCGGAGGGTTAGCTCAGTGGTTCCGGCGCCTGCCTCGCAAGCACAAGGACCTGAGTTCGATCCCCGGTAACCACATATAATGCTGGGCATGGAGACACACCCACCAACAATCAACACCGCATACCACAGCGCCGGACGTGGTGGCTCACGCCTGTAATCCCAGCACTCGGGAGGCAGAGGCAAGAGGATTGCTGAGTTCGCGGCGGCTTGCCTGGGGACCATAGTGAGCTCAGGGCCAGCCTGAACTACAAAGCGAGACCCTGTCTCTAAAAAGCAAAAAAAAAAAAAAAAAAGTTAACCGTGAGCCCTATCCCTCTCTTGGAGACTAATACTGAATGTCACACATTAGAACACTAAGGCCGCTAAAAAGTCTGTTTAAAATAGGACTTAACTTTGTTAAAAACACTGTTTCCCAAATATGTTTTGCTATAATGTCCCTCTATGACCAATGGGTTTTGCAGACTTAGTATTTACTGAAATAATGTGGAAAATAAATAGTAGTCCACACTATTTTCAAAATTGTTGTCTGGTTGGCTGCTGCTTTCTCCCTATGATACCTGCAGAAATAATGAGGACAACTTCTATCTCGGAAATAAATTAACTTCCTTTACTTTAACTTTTCTCTGCTGAACAATTCTCCACACAGGTCTCCCGTGAAAACGTGCAGGTCCGTACACACCTTTGTGGCTAATGCTGTCCTTGTGTGAACAAGACCACTTAAATTGTCCAGGGTATTTCCGGGCTGGAAAACTGTATGGTGCTATGCAAAGTATATTTGGCATATCCATCTTTTAAAATATCCTCATACCAACTTCTTGGATTTAATTATGATAGCTGAGATTCCAATGTTTTTCTGATAGAACTATTCATTCATGTGCATTTTTAACCATAAAGGAATTTTTTCCTAGAAATGGCTTTAAATGTGAAATTATTAATCACTGGCGGAATGCTGCACTTTATATATTGAGAAATCTTCCCATTTTATTACAAAGCACATTGACTTATTCTTTACCAAAGACTTTTCTAGCTTTGAAAGCCAAAAATTAATTCATCCAAAGTAAACATGCAAGATCCTAGCTTTTCTCCCCTTTTCCTGTCTCCAACGATACAGGAAGCATCAAGGTCAGCGTCGACGCAAGGAAGAACTGACCCAGGAGGGCCTCGGCGGACCTGAATGAGAAGTTTCCAGTGAGGCCCGCGGCCGTCCAGGCGCAGAGGGGAGGCCAGTGAAATGTCCTCACAGACTCACAAAGTCCGGTCATAGTGTTGGAAACAAGTGGAAGAAGTTGTCTAGACTCAGCCTCCTAATAAAAGATGAGGAAAGTGAGGACGCCTGGGGAGAGGTGCCTTCCCGGACTTCGTCCCAGTCAGTGTTGAGTCAAAATAGAGCCCACGTCTCCGGGTTCCCGAGCCGCCCTGGCGCCCTGCAGAGAGCAGACGGCCCAGATGTGCGGCCGGGGCCGCGGGGGTGCGGGGCTGGAGTCACAGGACAGGACAGAGGCTCCTGCGCAGCCGCCGAGGACGGCCCTCGCTCGCCCACCCTCCCCAGGCCAGCCTCTCACCGGCCTTTGCCACACGGCGCGTTCTCCGACGCAGACCCGGAGAACAGCAGTGAGACCAAAACTCAGATGTCTCATGGACTCTCGGTCTTAAAAGTTTCTAAGGCCCTCGTCAAAGTGGGACATTTAGATTCCCTCACTAATGGAGAGATATATGATTAATCTGCCCTAAGAACTATCATAAGCTTTTACAATTTCCTCTAAGAACTATTATAACCCAATGGCCATTTTCCTAAATACATTTATTTGATCGTTACTGCTAATTAGAAATCTTTGGCTTTCATGGTTTTGTGTAACTAATCCACTTTCCTAAAAGCCAAGACAATTTAATTTGAGTTCTAGGGTAGACTCCTAGGCTTTACCCTGTCTCCGATGCAATCTGAAAAGTCAACAGTGAAGCCTGGGAGCCAATGATATTTTTAAAAAATGCTCTGTCACCTACTTTCAGCTTATGGAGGTTTCCAAAGAACAGACAAAAGATACATAAGAGAGCGAGAACAGGTCAAGAAGTAGTTTTCAAGCATACTCGTGTTTCAGCCCGGGCTGAGGCGAAGCTTCCTGTGGACCGGCAGCCGCCCACACCGCCTTCTGCCCGGTCTGCTCAGGTGCTGCCCAGGAACGAGCCGGAGCCACCGAGCAGCACGGCCTCCCTGTGGCAGGGCCCATCTCCAGTCCTTGTGCCTGGCAGGCGCTGAGCCCAGACACGGGGCTCTGGCCCCTCGCTCCCCTGGGCCCGCTGGCTCCCTCGGTGCCTTTCCCGTCCACAGGCCGACTCTGCACACTTCCTGCCCGGGCCCGGAGCCAGCACGCTCCCCTGGTGCACGCGCCCTGAGGGCCTGGGAACCCAGGGCACCTCTTTCCAGCAGTCCGTCCCAGGTGTGTGATGCCCGGACAAGGAAAGGGACCCAGTGTACCCAGCGTACTGCACGGCGACCAGTGCCATCCCCGTCAAGGCCCCGGCTCCCTCCGCACCCGCTCTTTACACGCCAGTCCGAAGTCTGACGCCCCCACCAGGCTTCATGCATGCTCCTCTAATGCCCGATCCTCAGGAAGTTCTTGGTCCCCCCTGAATCGTGGCATCGGTCTGAGGGTAACACGACAAACACGTGGCTCTACATAGGAGTCCAATCACAAGAAGATGCCACGTTCTGGCACCGCCTGAGAAGTTCAGTGCACGCCATGCGCTCCCTGCACAGAAGCCATCACGGAGCCGGGGCTGGTCCCCCCGCACCGTCCGCACCCCACGCCGACCCCAAGCGCAATGCAGTAGGACCCGCAGCGCGAGGAGCCCTGAGGGGACTCGCAGGAACCCCCTCGCACCGCACCTCGGTGTCTCTCACGCAGGGTCTTCTCTCAAGTAAATGAGACCTTGGACAGCTCTGACTTCTCAAGCTAATTGCCAAAACCAATGATCTGACTAAAGGAAAATGAAAAATGACTTACATGTGTTTATTTGTATTTACAAGTGTCTACGAAGAGAGCTATTCTTGGACTCTGCGTAACCTTAAAGTCGCACTGCTGTCAAGCCCCATCATATTGTACCATTTTCCATCACACTTGTCTGCAAGATTATCTCTTTTGCAACCAACAAAGATTGACTGATTAAGAGAATTGATCAAGAGAATCAATTTTACAATTGAAGAAAAGTATCACTCTAAATAGAATTTCGTTCAGTTGTTCTTATGCTAAAGTTCACTACCTTTCTGCCCAGAATGAAAGCGGTAATTAAACACCTCCGTATAAAAGATCTTCCCATTCAACACTAGCTGGCTTTTGGGCTGTATTTAGTGACAACTATAAACAGGCCTGGAATAATTTCATGAACTTTAAACAGAAATAATGAGCAGACAAGCAAGAAATAAGGATTAATTGTAGAGTTGTTATTATGAGGCCAATCAAAAACCAGTGTCCTTACAGTTCCCCTGAAAAGTTTATTTCACTTAAAACATTCTTTATAAAACAGAAGCAATTTCAAGAGCCACTATCAGCACAACTAGAAGACTTCTGCACAGCTGTGCTGCCTTATGAGCTCTGATAAGAATGTCACTAGGGTGAAAAGGAAATGGATAAATACAATACTATTAGTTGGTACTGCACTCAAATAATCTTTCTAAATACCTTTGTAGCCTGACTTGGATACATTTCAGTGATAATTTACACATGCAGCATGCTCACAGAACACTTTCTAGTGACACATTAAGCCAATTACTGTATTAAAATAACAGAATGTAACCAAAATGTGCACACGTTTCCAAAAGCAAATGATGTTTCAGAATTCCTTATAATAAAAGCTGCAAATAAAGCAAAAACTTTTAAAAATCATGGCAGGATCAAGTAATAAAACTGTGATATACTAAATGTATGTATGCATATATACATATATATGGCAATTTATTATATTAAATGAGTTAATTTATTTAACTGGTCACTTTCCCTAATTGGTCAAAATAGATATTTACTTCGAGAATGACAGCTATCATTGATTTTATTAAAATACTTTTAGTTAGAAATAAGATTTTAAAATCATTACATGCTGTAAATGTGAACTAATAATTTTTTAAAGAAACACAAATTTTTTTTTTTTTGAGACAGGGTCTTGCTTTGTAGTTCAGGCTGGCCCTGAGCTCACTATGTAGTCCAGGCAAGCCTTGAACTCAGCAATCCTCCTGTCTCTGCCTCCTGAGTGCTGGGATTACAGGCATGAGCCACCATACCCAGCAAGAAATACAATTTTGTAGACAGCAACTTACTGCTAAAAGAATGTCTGGCCTTGGTATTTCTCTTTCAGATATGCCTGTGAGTAGATGATTATGATTCTATACTTTCTGCAAGATCACAGTAATTTTTTCATGTGGCCAAAGCATATCATTGAAAGATACTACTGTACTGAATATTGTAGTCCCCACACAGCCCTCAGGCACAGGGTCAGCACTGGGAGGAGGGAGACTCAGCAGTGCAGTACGAATTGCGAACATCCCCAAAATGGAACATGACACAAATGTGAGGGACACAGTGCAGACTGCCTGCATGCTGCACAGTGTCACCACTTATACATCTATATACCCTCCTTAAAGTCCATGCATTTTTGTGTAATGAATTAAAACTTCTTCCATTGAAGCAGGAAAAAGAAATGGCAAAAAATACCCTTTATCTTGTTCTTTCAACATTTAAGTTTTTCATTGCAACTTAAGTGACATTTAAATTCATGAATTGATTTAAAATACCTATAGTGTATTTACCTTTAAAGTTATCTTTAAAATGCTGCACATGATGGACCATTTTTCCTGGGCAAAACTGAACAATTTCTTGACCTTGCCAGAACATATGGATCGATCATTTTTAAGGAAGTGCCAATAGCTGCCAGTCTTTCAATGAAGTAGTAAAAACATAATATTCTTCCAGTTTGTATAATTTTGCCAAACTTTTCAGATGAGAACATGATTTTATATATACATTTTATAATGACTTTCTACCTAGAAACTCATATTCTTCATATAATCACTAAGGAGAAAGAATTTTAGTGCATCTTTTCTCTGTATGTTTTTTTAATGTATGAGAAAAGTACACACTCAAAGCATTTCTTTTTCTCTAGAACAAGTCACTAAGGAGGAATCATTCAAGGAAAATGAGTAATCTTCCAAGAAAGCTAGCAGTGGTCATTGGATGTGTCACAAGGGTCGCCCCTCAAATTCTCAGGTGCCCTGCTCCCGCCTGAAACCCACAATAAATCAGGGGACACTGAAGGTCAGGATGCAGTGCAGAGGATACAGTTCAGCTTCGTACTACCTCCTGTGCTATTGATTCAAATACTCTATAATTTGGTGAAAACTAACATTAAAAACGAATACCAAGTGGGATAGCTCAGACACTTAGAAGGCTCACTACCCCCATGGTTTCTCCAACATGAGAAAACCAAAATATAAATAACTCAGAGTAAAATGAAAGAGAGATAGTAGGAAACGGGGCACTCTGTGAGATATGCAAAAGCCCATGTGTCTGAGGGCGACTGAGGGCACCCAACGACACAGCGCTCTCATTTAGTGCATGATCACGGTGGGGCTTTGCTACATAATAATGCATCAGCATAGACAACCACATGGTGCCCAGAGCCTGCACGGTTGCCCAGAACGTTTTGTTTTTCTATGTCTTAGTAAGTTGATAAAAGCTACTATACGTGTTCTATTGGAAAATACAGCTGGGTTCCTGCTTTGTAATGTATGCTCCATCCGTGTTGTTTTCTTTGGAACGTCCCGATTGGCTCTTCCTCACCCACCCGCCAGTTCCGACACAGGGGAGTAGAACGAAGGTGGGGGAGGGGAAGACAGACCACTGGGGTAAAGATTACCAAGGTTCAATCTGTGAATATAGCAGTTCACTGAAGTGAAAGTGCATGTGTCACAAACACATAACAAGTAAAAAAAATGTTAGCACAAACTTTAAAAATATAAACTGTATTTTTCTGATGTCTAATGTGTTTTCATAAAGTCAAGTTTATTGTTTCTGACCTATATCTTTAAAAACAAGAAATACCTAGTGGTACTAAAAATAAAAACCATGATCAGTAATTTCACAAAACGTCTTAATGGACCTAACTTCATATGCATTGTTACTTTGATGTAGATACACAGGTACAATTACTCTCCTCATTTAACAAATGATGATACAAGCTCAAAGACACCAGTCTTCCAACTTTAAAAAGCAATTAAGTTAGCAGAGCGGAGATACCCCAGGCTTCCAACCAGAAGACCAGGTTGGTTCTCATGATGTTCTATACTCCTGAAGCCCCTCAAAATGAACTGAAATAGTCAGCACCCTTTGGAATTTGTCAAGGTATATTTACTACCCCAATACTCATTGCTACCCGTGATATAAAATATTTGTTCAAATACAAAGGAAAGAGATTTAAAAATTTTACTAATTACTCTCTACATAGTAGGTGTGAAAATTTTTATGACTTTCCAATGTTTCCTAATGAATGCATTAAAATCCACTCCCATCTTGGGCCGGGGATTTAGCTCAGTGGTTCCAGCACCTGCCTAGCAAGTGCAAGGTCCCTGGTTCAATCCTGGTAACCACATACAACAATACTGGGTGTGGTGACTCACACCCACCAGCAACCAGTACCACACACCACAGTGCCAGGCACAGTGATTCACGCCTGTCATCCCAGCACTAGGGAGGCACAGGCAGGATTGCTGAGTTCGAGGCTTGCCTGGGCCACATAGTGAGCTCAGGGCCAGCCTGAACTACAAAGCGAGACCCTGTCTCAAAAAAAAAAAAAAAATTGCTCCCATCTTGCATTGGTACAATTATGTTTGGGAAAATAGATATAATTATCTCTTCTTTTGAAAGCATTGAGTATACATGAGGATCAGTGCTGATTTCTTTTCATGCAATGATTTGTGGAGTATTGTGAAGAAAATCTAAGCTACAGATTGTTTTCAAATAGAATGACATTTTTATGAATACTAAACTTAACAACTCATGAAGTTGATATAAAGGCATGCTCCATAGACACTTAATAAAACATTTATTCATGTAGATGTTGCTGTTTTTCTTTTCATAGTTTCCAGGCAATGTTTTCCTCTTTCCTGCTCTCAAGCATTGGGGGGGGCGGCATTCAGAAGTCTGTAGCTCCTAGCCCCGTGCTCTGGTGCCTTACAAATATAATGGCCCGGACACAGTGCCAGACACTGCATAGATCTCATCTCCCAAGGTCATCTATGTGTACAAAAAAAAAAAAATAACCAGCGTTCTGGGCTACAGATAGCAAGTAACTATAGCAGAAAATCTGTAAACACCTGGGATGGTCTCCTGGGGGCTTCCTAAGGCAACAGCAATGATTAGCTTTTAAAAAAAAATACAAGTTGAAAGTATAAAACTCACTTTGCCCAATAAATGTATAGATTCTTTAAGTAACTAAAGTAGCTTTTAAAGAAGAGAAGGCCAGCACCAGGCCAGAGACCTGCACTTGGGTGGCACTATGATAAAAACGTGACCAAGAGCTGCTTCCTTCTCCATGAGCACAGGCCCTAAGAGAACCTCAGAGAGGAAGAACTTGCCTCGTTCGCACACAGATTTCTAAGGACAAACATCCAGCATCTGAGGATGAGCTATAAACAGCTCCCGACACCAGCCTCAGCCACTACAGACTCAGGACGCGTCACCAGCCCCACGCCTGGGAGTCCAAACCTTCAGTTTGGTCAAGCTAAAGTATAACACTGTTTTTCTTTTACCATAGTGCTGACTTATTACTTAAAAAAATAAAACTCTAGGTATTATCCAAGCAAGAAGTGGGGGGAAAGACAGAGAGAGAGTACAGGTATTAGACGTATGTCTGTAAAAGTGTAACAAAAGAAGACTTGAAGAAGGAGATGAGAGACAGCGGCCTATTAGGCCAACCTGCTGGTCCATGTTATTGTTCGAAAAGATCCATAAAACTGCCTGGTATGAAAGTGATCTCTTCCTTTGACCTCTGCTTACAGTAAGATCTAAATGAGCTTCGTGCTGAACCACTACCAACAGGATTTCCTTTCTCCAACTGAAACCATCCTTACTATAAATGATAATACATAGTCACAGCCAGAACAATCAATATTTAAGCTCACGGGGTCAATGACTTGACAATGATAAGCAATGGGTGATCTGGGTAATCTTAATATTTGACCCTAATACTTGTTTGATGTTGAGAATTTTGCTTGTGCAGTCATTCTTTTCTTAAATTTTTTGGTGTCTGAACACAATTTTGGAATAAATCGAGACCCAGAACTGAAGTATCACTGATACATGCCATCTCCAATTCTTCTGCTCTTCATAGAACAACTCGCTGAAACCAAAGTCACGTTCACTAGGACTCAGAAATTCCAGTGATTTCTCTACCACCCAGAGAGTAAAATCCGTACCTCTGAGCACAGCCTTTGTGTCCTCCCTAACTGGCTGTTCCCTGCCCACTCCTGTTCTCTACCTGCCCTGTCCTCCAGGCCAGCAGTTCTGCTGCTGGCTACACTTGGACTCAGCTGAAGAGTTCTTAACAAATGCATCACTCAGGGGTCCATTCTAGGGTGATTAAACAAGACCAGCAACTGGCTTTGCTGAAGAGTTCTCCGAGGATGAGCCTTACTAGCCGGTAGGGTTTAAGTCACTGGGACTGGCCTCTTCCCCCCTCAGAGTGAAATAGTTCCAAAGGGCAGGAACAATGCTATTGCACAATCAGGACTATGACTGGGCCAAGCTTTCCTGCCTACAGGTGGATTTGGGGACTTGACTCTCATCTTCACCTGTGGGTGGTCCCACGTGCTGTGATGTGCCAGGGCAGAACTACAGCAGGATCTTCATCTACGTATTTCCTCAAGGACTGGTCTCTGGCCTCCCTGAGGGGTCTTTTGAATCCTTTGTCCTTGAGATGTCCATCCTAAGTGGGTGGCAAGCTCACAGCGTGCTGTCTTTGCTACCCAGAGCAGCTAGAGAACCCCAGATCAGCCCCAAGCTCCGCTTCTTCTCTAAGTCTCTTCTCCAGCTACGTGTTAATTAGTTCACCTTGTGCTGTCGAGCCCACAGGAGACTGGAACTTAACTGCAGAGGTTCCAGTTCTGTCCCCTTTCCTGTTCCCTACATGAAAGAGTGGGCGAATATTTGTAAGAAATACAAACTCACAAGCTGCGCCAGACAAAGCTCTGTCCCTGTTAACAGGACACCTGGCACAGGCAGCTTCTCCCATGGAGAGTGTATTTGGGCTCGGAGTTTGGGGAGTTTCAGTCCACTCTGGGTGGCCAGATGCTTCAGAGCTGCAGCAAGGCAGCACCAGGGTGTGGGGCAGAACGAGCCACATGCGTCAGCACAGCCGGGACGCCCAGAGGAGAGGAGGGGCTGGGCTCCCAGCATGCCCCAGGGCCGCCATCATTGGCACCACACTCCAAAAGCACCCTGGGAAGGAGCTGATCCTTTCAGACACGGTTGATCTGAAGGGATATTTCAGACCCCAACTAGAGCATCGGCCTCATTTAAAGGCTATTTCAGGCACCTCAGGCCGAGAGACCAGGAATCTGCCCTGGAACAAGCCCAAGGGGGCTACGTGCGACACAGAATCACTGCTCTAGAGAGAACAGACTGCTGCCTTTTCCTCAGTGAGTGCCAAGCGTCCCAACTCCGGGGCACGTGCCCTTGCTTTGCAGGCTTCAGGTTGGCAGAGGCTGTGTCCCTATCTACCCCTTTTAACTCAGGCTTCTGATCAGGTTAATGGTTTGCGGGTTCTGTACATTCAGTGCTCATTTTTATGTCTTTACTACGGACCGTTGCTGCGTGGACATGGTTATTTGAAAAGGGACATTGTTAAGGAACATAACCTAGCTTACTTTTTTGGTAAACTTCCCAGTGTGTACTTAGTGACTCACGGACTCATCTCACTGTGACATACCTTGTGAAATCGCCTTGACTCTGTCCACCCAAGTTCAGGGAAAGTTCTCTACTCAGCCGTTAGCCATTTACACAGAGCATCATTTCCCTCAGGCTGACCATGTAGGTCGGCCTCATCCGTGGAGGAAGCTAAAGGCAGTCACTCCCTGCTGTTCATTAGTAATAATGAATGTGCGCACACACTGAAAGGTTAAAGGGGTCTGGTTCCTGGTGCCCTCGAGCTGAGTGTACACAACTTCACCATCTAAGGACCAAACACAACAGCAGCCACAACGCCACTTCCCACCCTGTCCTCCTCAGTGAAAACTTTTACTAAGAGTCCTAACAAAAGCCAATGCCCTTTGATCTCAGTGTTTCCTTTTTAAAATTTTGGGCATATCCACTGTGGGTGCTGGTATCTATGGTATCTTGATCCTTTTTACTCCTCCTTCCCCTCTCCTGATTCATGAAGTAGTGGACGTGACTAGCACGGAATGTACTGATTTTCCTTGACCTGCTTCCAGAACATCTGAGATTCATGACCATTTTATTACTTACAATGGACTCTGAGCTTCTGAAATAAGTATTGCCCATGTACACATTTTTATAGTGTATGTAATGTTAGATGGCACACCAGAAAATAAATTTGAGCTAAACAAGTATCTAACGACAGTAGATAGATTTTTTTGAATCACAGGTATAATGCCACAGATCTCATTTGGACTCACTATCCAAGCTGTAAGATACCTTCCACTTCCATGAGAATTATAGAGCCATAGCTGCAAAACAAACAGCCATGTGGTCATGGAAAGGGAAGGGAATCACGAACCCCCTTTCTATTTTTTCTATTTTTTATTCTAGGTACACAAAATTAAAAAGTCGAGAAGAGTCATTGTGTGCAAAGTGTTTGGCTACCACTAGACACTTCCTCTATAAACTGTGAGCAGATTTCTGTCTACCTCAGAGTTGCCGTGAAGGTTAAATCAGTTCACATAAACGTTACCTAGTGTATGGCACATGTAAATACTCTAGCCGATGCCTCCTACCTTTAACCCACGGAATACCATAACTGGCTCTTTATCCAAGGTAATCCATAGAATTCTGTTCGGGTCACCATCCCAGGGCAAACAGTAGCACTCAATTAGTTGGCATGCAAAGACGGGGCCATCTCAGAACTCAAATGCTGAGTTTCTGTTGAAACTACGTGTACAATTGTAACTATGTATGCCCATCCATCAAAAACTGCAAACTGATCGTGTTTCTATTCTGGTCAGGTCAGAATTTTACTCCTGACATTTCACTGTGATTGATGAAGGGTAGGAAAACAAGTAACCCTGAGGCCTCCCACAGAGCCATGTGACAATGAGGCTAAGGTTTGGAGGGAGTGGTCCCACATTGAAAAGCACATTGAGAAATGGAAAACCGTGCTGGAAAAATAGAATGAAGATGCAGGACAAACTGCTAATGTTATCAAGTTATTATTTCTGAGAGGATTAGAATGGTCCTTCTTTCCATGTTCACTTTTATTTCCCTTTTCTAATTTCTTTATTCCTCCAATAGAAGATATTTCACCACTGCAAATATAGAAACTATGTAAAATATCAACGAAGCCAATCTTTTTTAAAAGAGTTAAAAATCTTTTAACAAACCGTAATTTCTATTAGTCTGAAAAACATGAATTGCCAATGTATTTTTTTTTTTTAACCTGAAGATTGAACTTGTAACTTTGCGCTTGTGACGCAGGCACTGGAACCAATGAGTTACATCCCCAGCTCACGAACTGCCATTTCAGTAAATTAAAAATGATGTGACTGTGACAGTTTGGCTGGTTCAATCTAATCCACTGCACCTACATGGACCACAGACACAGATCTGCAAAGAAACTAGGGATGTACAGTGTCACATGAGCCCCCCGGGAAAGCTTTGACTCCTTCAGGGAATGGTAAAGTGAATGACAATGAGGAATTACAGATTTTTATGTACATACAATTAAAGAATTATTAAATCACTTCTTAGCTTCTACTTTCTGGAATAATTTATCACTGTATATTATTAAAGTCAGATCATTAGTTTTAATATTACAAACCTTGGAAGAAAACATACTCAAAATTTTAGTTTTTTTAAAAATGAGTGTTTTATACTCCATTGCTTTAAAATAATCACCTAGGTATTATGTGACTATAACACTGCCATATTTTTTCTAAAATAAACTTGAATTCATATTGAATTAAGTACTGCACATTCCACTGTACAACTTTCTTAGGTTCATCATTACAGAGACACAGATATGTGTTCTTGCAATCTGTTATTAGTGCATTTGTGCAACAGAGAACCTTGACCACCATATTTATTTACCAAAGTTAATACAAGAAGCCACCTCATCTTTGAGAAGGAGCCAAATAACCTCATTGGAGGAAAGACAGCCTCTTTAACAAATGGTGTTGGAAAAACTGGGCTTTAACCTGCCAAAGGAAAGCTAGACCTTTGTCTTTGACCGTGTACTAAACTAAAATCAAAGTGGATTAGAGACCTAAATATTAAAACAGAAACACTAAACCTGCTGCAAAACAGGTTAGGTAAAACTCTTGAAGACATTGGCTTAGGAAAAGGCTTTATGAACTAAACTTCTATGGCACATGAACTAGCAGAAGGAATCAACAAACGGGGTCTCATCCTATTAAAAAGCTTCTGCAGCACAGCAAAAGAAACCACCAGCAGAGCAAAAAGACATCCAAAAATATGGGGAAAATAATTTTACCAGCTGCTCCTCAGATAAGGGGCTACTATCTAGAATATATAAAGAGCTTGAAAAAAATCAACCCCCCAAATTAAAGACCTGATTCAAAAACGGATATCTGAAATAAACAGACACTTTTCAAAGGAATACGTAAAAGCAGCTAAGAAGCACATGAAGAAATGCTCAACATCACTGGTCATTCAAGAGATGCAGATAGAAACAACACAAAGATTTCATCTTACTCCACAGAGAATGGCTGCTATCTCAGAACTAGCCAGCAACAAACACTGGTGAGGCCGCAGAGAAAAAGGAACCTTTCTCTACTGTTGGTGGCAATGTAGACTGGTGCAACCACTGTAGAAATCAGTGTGGAGATTCCTCAGAAAACTAGGATGAGAGGTCCCATTTGACCCTACTATTCCCCTCATCACGACATACATAAAAGAATTAAAAGATTCATACCACAGTGACATTTGTTCACCCATGTTCATAGCGCCTCAGTTTGTGATAGGCTCAATCTTGAAAACAACCCAAATGCCCATCAACTGGAGATTGGATAAAGAAGACGTGGTTTTGCTATAAATGGAGTATTACTGTGCCATAAAGAATGATAAGTTTGAGGCATTCCTCTCAAATAGATGTATCTTGAGGACGTACTCATAAGTGAAAAAAAAACAGGTCACAAATGTGTAAATACCGTATCTTTTCCCTGGTATGAGAAACTGAAAATGTAAATAAGTCCTAGAATCTACGATAGACACTATCAAATAGGAAATATCTAAGGGAAATGGGAGCAGGGCTAAGTAACAAGGGGAAAGAAAAAGCTGTGATGATTAAAAAAAAAAAAAGGAAATGAACCCATGTATATAGGGTGTGGGGAGCTGTAGGTTGGGTTAGGGTAAAGGAAAAAATGAGAATTAAGCCATGTCATATACTGGTACAAATTCTCAATGTTGAGTGTGATCATGATATGTATATAAAATGTATCTATTTCACAATAAAAACAATTTTTTTTTTTTTGCTTTTTTGAGACAGGGTCTCGCTTTAAAACCATGCCAAGGTCTTCCCTGCCACCTGTCTGACCTACAATTCCATCTAGCTAAGCAAAAGCCATTCTGAAAAAGGCTTCCGTTCTACAGTGGCATGTTCAAAGCCCTTATAAAACTAAGAACCTCCGCCCTTTACTCCCACAGGCATTCTGACCCGTTATGTCATATGAAGCCAGAACCTCCCCGGCCAGAACACAGCAAAGGCCTCCTGAGGGGCAGGTGAGCATAACCCCAGGTACAGGAGATGCCAGGGCCCATCAAACACAAGAGAAATGTTACGCTAATGAGGGGTTTGGGGAGTTATTTATAAGATTAAGTTAAAGTAGCAGAATTTTTCATTTCAGCCTTAAAAAGAAACAGATTGGTTGATAGAAAAAAATAAGGAATGAAATCTTGTTAGAGTTTACGGCTATTATTCAAGCTTGGGACAAATACGAGTGGCCCAAATAAAGGTTAAATATGTTAATCAGGCTTAGAATGTCCAGGTGTTTTTAACCATACAGACTAGTTAAATTTATAAAAGAAAAGTAGAATTCTCATAAAAGTACTATTTTTAAGACTTCATAAATAAAGACAATCTGTAATCATAATTACATTTGAAGAGTTTTCCTAGGATATGTTAATAATTTCATGGTAAACCTAAAAACAATCATTTTAGTTTGTCTTAACATTCATTTCAAAGACATTTTTTGATAACTCTGAGAAGGGATTTTCACTATCCAGTAATATTTGGCAAACTGTTAACCATGCCTCCTTTTTTTTTTTGCCAGAAAGAATAAAAATAAAGAGCTCATCATTCAGGCACTATCCTGATAAGGTAATTATTGTGACATTCTAAAAACTGGAATCATCTAGAAGAATAAAGAAGACTCCATGGCCCATAATCAGAAGAAAAGCAAAATGCCTTTTCCAACGAAAATCCCTCTAGTGCCCAAGGTGCCCCGGAGCAAGTATTTGCACATTCTGGAAGAGAAACAAAAACTGCAGCTAAATAAATTCATTCTTCATAGGATGTTTCTAGTGGCCAAAGTACAGGCCAACACGGAGAAAAAGGAAATTGCCGATACTATGGCACAGCATTCCAGACAGTGCTGAGTGACCACGCAGGAGACGCGGTGACGGGCCTGCTGCCCCCCCCCCCGCCTGCTGCACATCACCGAGGGCTCCGACGGCACCTCCAACGAATTCCGTCAGGTTATCTGAGCCATGAAAGGAAGGTAACCGGATTTTGGGCTCAAGACATGAAAATCATCGTCATTTCTCACAACATCCCAACAAGACTCTTCGTGCAGCGGCACATGTCGGTGGTCAGTGTTGACCACGCACCTTGAGGACGTGGCAGAGTCACAGTCCCTGCAGGAGGTCGTCACAGATTTCCTCACCCAGTTTCCTCACCCAAACTGGCCCTGTATCGTTTTAAGACTCTTAAAGAGGGCGGCAAAGGGCGGGACGACGCCTTAGACCACGCCACGCCTGACCTGTTCCCCCCAGAGCAGATCATCGAGTATTTACGTAAGATCCCGCAACTTGCATAAGCATGTACAATAAACCCGTCGACACCATCCTGGATTCCGAGCTGGTGTGACCCACTCCCTCCAGGTTCTAGGACCGAGAGACTGCAGGCAGGCCTCGCGAGGAGTGGTGCTGTCTAAAGAAAACGATTTCTAACATTACTCTTTTTTTGTTGTAATAAAAGGACAGTACAATTTATTCAAAGGTAATATGTTTATATTTACAGATTATGTATCTATTTTCTCTGACATTGAGCTCAATGCTTTAAGGGAGATGAGTCTAATACCAACATAATAAGTTTCATCATTTTTCATGGAACAACTTAATTTTAAAAAACAATATAGATGTAAAAGGACAAACACAATTTAGATTTTTATTCATCCTTTCAACAATTTATTAGCAGCCTCCATGGTACGGCACATGTATAGTATTCTGGGTATGAAACTTCCGGGGATACAATGGAGCGTTGGAGTTGTTTACAAGCCAGGAAGCAGCTCCATGTAGAAGTACGCCATGACACGAGATGTCACCTTAGGTACTGTACAGAGTTGGTGTAGTAGGAGCAGGCGGAAAAGGCTCCGAAACATAGAGGAGATGCTGTACAAATCTAACCTTCAGAAAACACACTAACCTTTGAAACAGCTCCAAAGCTCATATATCCTGACCTATGTAATCGACAACACTGGGGCCAATATACAGTTAATCTTTTTGAAGTCACTAGGAGATACTGTGCATTATAAGGAAGAATTATATTCCTTTATGCCACATTCCTGAGCACTCTCTTCCACGAAGGGTATTTGCCAGGCACTAAGGATATGGCTGCACATTCAAAAGACATATTTCCTGCCTACTTAAGAAACTTATTTCTAAATGAATCTATGTGAGAAAAACAAATTAGTTACTTTTTCACTTCATTACCTACATTTTTTACAGAAAATTAATAGTAAACACTAACTGGATCAGAAAGAACCTCTTCAGCAGGAGTAGTTCCATTGAACGTTGTCTTCTACAGTTATGAGGTGAATAAGAGTGAATATTAATATATTGGAAAGCATGGCACTTTTTCCAAAACTGGCCACCCCAATATGCTCACTCTCACTCTCTTCTTGCAAATGGCCCTTTCCACTCACGTGGAGGATTCTAAATTCCTCCCTGTCAAGTCGGCCTTGATCAAGAAGCACAGCAGGAATGATGCCACGTGGCCTCCAGGGCGTGGCCACCAAGCAGCCATGAAGTGGCTCCGCCTCCTCCAACAACCTAAGCAGATGTCAGGTGGCATTCAGGCTCTGTACCGTCGCTCCCACGCGCTCCGGGTGATTCCGGGCTCCGGACCTCCAGCGCCCCCTGGGTTCCCATCAGCCCAGCTGACACTGAGCAGGACACAGATTGCTCTTCCCGCTGCATCCTGCTGAAATGACTGAGCTCTGAATGACATACATGACTTCTAGATTTAAGTCACTACGGTTTGGCTGGGTGATTCTGTCGTAGTCTACACTAACACTATACATAAATGTAAACTATTTCCATCACTCATTTCCTATCTCTGCACCTAATAGTCCCTGGGCAGCTGTTAGACTTATTTACCAATGCGCCGACCACTGCACTCAGCACTTGACACATACGCAGCTACCACACTGCCCAGCCAGCCCTTCTATGGTCTGTAATATTTTCTGGTATTAGAAATACTGAGAGAAAATGAATTTGTACAGCTAAAGAAAATCATTAACAATCAGAATCTTTTGGGGAGGAAGTTATGGAAAAAATCTAAATGATTGTTGATTTAATCACTGGTACACTAAATTTTAATGTGAAGATTTCATGAGATCTTAGCTGTGAAAATAACTAGAACATAAAGTGACTAAAATAAATTAAGCAACTTATTTTGTCATTTAGTCATTTTAGCAAACATACTGGAAATGAATTTATTCAAATGAAAGGCACTTTGGAAGGATTTATATTTATCCCAGCGATAACACCACTGAGAGAATCATTTTGTGACTTGCTGGTGGAAGCTGTATAAAGGGTGATTTTAACCTAAAAGATCCTAAACATTTTGCATCTCATTTTTGATAACAAAACTGTATATACTCTAACATAACTAGTTACATTAATATTCATCTTAATTTATAAAAATATTTGCTCTTAAATATTACACTTGCTCTCAAAGGAACCACCATCATTAAAGAGTACAGCACTGCGCCTCAGAGGCACGAATTGTTTTGAGTAGCATATGTATTGCAGACATACTGGTGTAGCTCACTGACACAATGCTTAAGACACTCGTTTACCTATGTATGTTTTGGATCTACTGGGCATCACTCAGAACCTTATATTCATTCATACCTTATATATATAACTTAGTTTGATCATGCAGTGTTATTGTTTAACCCAAATAGATTTTGACATCCAGTAATTTTATTATAACTTTAGCAACACAAACTCACATTTCAATTCATTG
Source organism: Thryonomys swinderianus (assembly GCA_004025085.1). Classification (NCBI taxonomy): domain Eukaryota; kingdom Metazoa; phylum Chordata; class Mammalia; order Rodentia; family Thryonomyidae; genus Thryonomys; species Thryonomys swinderianus. Next base: position 32,732 of record PVIC010015728.1, read on the forward strand.
AAACCTACCTCTGGCAATACAATAGCCATGCTTACCCCCAAAGGGATAGAAATGAAATAACCTATCACCCCATTTGGCAAAATACTTTCAAATTATTTCATATTGTATTAAATGATTTAATATAGAATTACAGCTCTCCCCCTTGTGGTCAATTATTTAAATTTACAGATAACCTGTTGATAGAATCGATACAATATACATGCACTGATATTAATATGGATAGAACCCTCCCCCAAACACATTCCATATAACTGCCTTATACCTCTTGTTCTATAGATGAAAAATCTGGGACATTAAGACATTAAGGTGTTTGGGCAAAAACATGTGTTGATAACCAAAGTCGCATACTATCTCACGATAGCCATTGTGCAAATCTCAATTCTTCTATAAGATTTTTTAAAAAATTATCCCTGTGAATTCACTTTTTCTCATTATTTTAGAATTTTTAAAATTCTGTCATTAGTACTCTTGAAATCCAAGAAAAAAAGTTCATATTAGGTGGCCCAATCTTTTTTTTTTTTTTTTTTTTTTTTTGCAGTACTGGGGATTGAACTCAGGTCCTTGTGCTTCCAGGGTAGGCTCAGTAGCGCTTGAGCTAAATCTCTAGCCCAGTTGGCCTAATCTTAATTTCTGTATAAAGAAGGAATCTTTATCTTCCTTTTCAGGATTTTGCAATATTTTGAGACGGAGTTAAATACTTAATACTTGATTGTTTTACTGTTAACTTCTAACACTAGGTGGATCCTAGATTCTTTAGGAACATTCTTGCTCTTATGTTCCTATATAAATTCAAAAAAGATTCTCCTTATATGTTAGACTAAACATTTTTAAAATAACAAAACGGTCCATTTTGAAGTAACGTGAATGTGTAAGCATTGGCTCACGTCCAACCCCAGAGAGGAAAAGGCACCGCAGCGCCCCCTCCTGACTCTCACCACAGTAACAGGTCCTCGAAGCTCCCAGCGCCGCGGGCCCTCTCAGTGCTCCCGAGAGCTAACGGCTCCAAGCAAATGTGTCTGTCTTCACGTGCTCGTTTAACAAGCATGTGCTCCGCAGCCACCACTGTTTAGGACTTGAACACCACGGTAAAAAGACAAAGCCCATGTTTCCAAGGACCACATTTTCCAGGAAAGGAAACAAACAAATAGAGGGGATTATTTCAGATAGTTTTCTGGGCTCGTGGGGTTAAAACAAGTCACACAACTGACAGGGACTGAGGGGCCGGTTGCGGGTGGCGGTCAGCGCAGCTTCTCGAGACCTGCCCGAAGGGGGCATCGTCCACGGCAGGAGGCGCGGTAAAGTCACGGCATTCTGGGAGACTCCAGGAGGAAGCTCGGCCTTTTGCAAAGAAACAAGATCACGGTGGCTGGTCCCCAGTCACATTCTAACCGTTCCCCTATCCTAAACCCATTGCTTACTTGAACATTTCTCTGCCTACCAAATTGCAAGCATTACCATGAGATTTTTTTTGCAGTATATGTACAGAAAAATACCTCTGCATATGCATGTAAAATGTATGTATATATGTGTATATATTGTACACATATGCATAAAAGTATCTGTAAGAATTCTGCACAGATTAATTCTACTCTTATCACGATTACTGTGCAATCTCCAAATATACATTAAAGTGTTCTTATGTAGCTGACCAGGTTTTCACCATTGCCCATACGGCATTTTAAAATGGCCAATGTCAAAATACAGGAGTTGTATCGAATCTAATAACTTCTTCTGCTCTAATGGCTTCTATTCATTTGCAAAGATACCAATAATATATTCTGGAGTGATCCAACTGAAATTTTATATTTATATATTACTATTCACTGCCAAAGGCCAAGTGCAGAAGCTCATTCTCGTTTTGTTGGGTTAAAATATTTTTTTTCTTGGGATATCTGAGCAAGATCCTAGTAAGTCACACAAGCTGTTTTCCATAATAAGGATACTTCCTTTTTGTTCTTCCATCCTTGTTCTACTAATCACGTTTATATGCTTCTGAGATCTGTGCTTTACAGGACTGATACTTATCTATTTGGCAAGATGGGT
>PVIC010015729.1:8433-34938 GCA_004025085.1 Thryonomys swinderianus
GCAGTGTTGATTGCTGGTGGGCGTGTCTCCACGCCCAGCATTGTATGTGGTTACCAGGGATCAAACTCAGGACCTTGCGCTTGCGGGGCAGGCGCCGGAACCATTGAGCTAACCCTCCGGCCCTACACCTGGATTTTTGTTAGGTACATTTTATGTAATACTTCGGTTCTTTCTTAAGATGTGAAAAGTTGAGAAAGGAGCAATGTTAGAGATTGGGGTGGAAACTGAAGATTTAAGTTTAAGACCTTTATTAAACATTCAGATGGAAGTTAACACTTGTTATAGATCTGGATTACAGAGAGAAGTCAGGGCTGGAAACAGCAACATAGAAATAATTGGCATGTGTTGGTTTGATTGAATTGGGTTGAGATAAGATTAGTGCCTATTTCCAGAATTGTAGTATAGTCCGTTATAACTTTAGTATTGATGCAATGAAACCTTTTCATTTAATTTTTTTCTTTTTTTTGCGGTACCAGGAATCGAACTTGGTAGATGTGTTACCACTTAAATCCCTGGCTCAACCTTTTCATTTAAACACTAATATTCCCTTAAATAATCTGGGTTTGCTGTAGTACAACAAAAAGTGCAAAGCATGCTGGTTAAGTAACCACTGTCGGCCATATCCTTCAAATCCTTTTAAAAAGTATTTACATACAATATACAAGCTCAAGTGTACTTACTCTTTTTTTTGTTGTTTTTTTTTTTGAGACAAGGTCTCGCTTTGTAGTTCAGGCTGGCTCTGAGCTCACTGTGGAGCCCAGGCAAGCCTCGAACTCAGCAATCCTCCTGTCTCTGCCTTCCGAGTGCTGGGATTATAGGCGTGAGCCACCACGCCCGGCACTGTGATATGTGGTATTGATTGCTGGTGGGCGTGAGTCTCCAAGCCCAGCATTGTATGTGATTACTGGGGATCAAACTCAGGACCTTGCGGTTGCGGTTGCGAGGCAGGCGCCAGAACAGCTGAGCTAACCCTCCAGCCCCAGTGTACTTTTACTCTTAAGTAGTAACTGCTGCCTTCCCTTATCAGTTTCATTCATTTGTTAATGCTGCATTAATATTCAAATGAACAGTTGCATAATAATCACCATTTCACTTTAATGGATGTTTAGATTTCTTTCAATTTTTAGTATTAAGAACAATGCACATACTATGTAAGTATGGAATTTATGGAAGAAAGGCAAAAGATTGCCTTTTAAAAATCCCTAAATTGGTGCTCACAGTATTAGTAGTATTTGTTTCCCACAAAAAAACAATACTTGTATGAGTAAGTAGCAAGGACTCCTGTTCGCTCTGCTTCCGGAGCCTGTATACTTAACTTTTCTGTTTCATGTGCCTTAGTATCCCCACTGCAAAATAAGGATTTTTACCGGTGTATTAGTTACCTATTAGTGTGTGACAAATTCCCCCTAAACTTGGTAGTTTAAAACAGAAAACATAATTTCATATTTCTTATAATTCAGGAATTCAGGGTCAGCTTATGGTGGGGTCTTACTCAAAGATTCTCATAAAGTTTCATTAAGGACTCAAAGGAACTGTAACTGGAGGAGTGAGTTCCTTACATGAATAACAACTTAGTATTGATTAGAAGCATCTATTCCTACATAGGCCTTTTCCAGGTTGCTTGAGTCTTCTCCTAAGTTGGCAACTGTTGTTTCTTCCAACATAAGCTAGAACAAGGCTTTTATATATAAATCATCCTTGGAAATTACTTCCTTTCACTTAGCAGTCCTTATTCTTTTGCCAGTCCTTTTTCTTAATGTAACTAACTGTAGTCCAGTGTAGACAGGCGTCGTTGAGCGCCATCTTGGAGGCTGAGTAGATAGCTTCATGGATCTGTAGTGTGAATAAAAATAGTTGCAGTCGGGCTGGAGATTTAGCTCAGTGGTCCTGGCACCTGCCTCACAAGCACAAGGTCCCTGGTTTGATCCCTGGTAACCACATACAACAGTACCCGGCGTGGTGGCTCACTCCCATCTGTAATCAGTACCACATACCACAATGCCGGGTTTGGTGGTCCAAGCCTGTAAACCCAGCACTTGGGAGGCAGAGGCGGGAGGATTGCTGAGTTCAAGGCTTGCCTGGGCTACATAGTGAGCTCAGGGCCAGCCTGAACTACAAAGCAAGACCTTGTCTCAAAAAAAAAAAAAAATCCCTGATGCAGAGCATAGCAGCAAAGGCCTATAATCCTAGCACGTGGGAGGCTGGGGCAGGAAGCTTTTTAGTTCAGGTCTAGCCTGGGTTCCATAAAAAGTTTAAGGTCAGCCTGGACTACATAATGAGACCTTATACCTTCTCCCCCCAAAAATACTTGGTTATTGAGTAGAATTATAGTTTTTAGTTTCACATCTATCCTGTTGAGATGATTTATCTGAGATGATTTCCCTGGCATGGAGAGTGGACAAGACTTCCTGTAGTTAAAAGAGTTACAACTGTATCCGCTATAGGCACTGACTTTTCCAAGAGAACACATGTGCAGAGTTGCTGCCTCTTCCTTACAGCATGAAAAGAAAGGGGAGAAGTGAGCTCTGTCAGAAGTGATAGGATAAGGTAGGAAGGGATTTAGAAGTGTCTGATGATTGAGATAGTGCAAAATACGGTGATGTAGATGAAAACAATCTTACTTGAATTGTGAGAGTGGGCACTGCTGAAGAAAATAAAAAGAAAACTAAAAATAAAGTCCATGTGTCTTTATCAGTACTGTGAGACCCTTGAATAATAGGTGTGTGGTTACAAGAAGTGAAGACAATGTATAATTTTTTGACGACTTGAGCCTAAGGGGAAGACAGTGTTAGCTAAGAGAAGACAAAGGATTATGAAATATCCTGTGTTCCTGTGTTTTATATAAAATAGAAGGTGAACATCTAAGGATATGGGGAAAGGTCATTAGATCTGAAAAAAGAAGGCTAACCAGTGGAACACTGAGTATAGTATATCTTTATGTCTCTCTCTTTTTTTCTTTTGGTACTGGGGATCCAACTCAGGATCTTATACTTGGGAGGCAGGTGCTGTAACCACTGAGCTAAATGCCCTGGCCCTATCTTTACCTTTCTTCAGTAGCATTTGGAAGATAACATATAAATTCCAATAGATCATCACTTAGGCAAAAGGTTAAGATTCGTTAGCTAAGTGAAGTGTGATCTGCAGTGATTCTATGGGCAGAAATTGAGTCGTTTGATCCAAGTAGGGGCTTTTGCCTGACCAAGAGCAGCAGAAGCACAGGACAGTCTGTAACATGAGAAAGAATGTGATAGAAAGAACTGCGGTGTTAAATTGAGAGCAGTAAGGAAAACTGACAGTACAATAGAGACTTGGAACCAGACTATCAAGAAGATGAAGTATAGTGAGCAGTTGTTTAGAGCTGTTAGAAGTATGAGATTGATTGGTCACATAATTTCAAAGATGGAGCAGTTTTGGGATGATAAAATCCACACTGTGGGAAGTAAATATCATTTTCATGTTGAGATGAAAGAATGGTGCCAAAACTTTGGATATGTTATTAAGCCTGTTAAAAAGTTTAGTTCACTTATGTATTAAATTAAATCACCACAAGTGTATTCTTCTGAATGTTCCCCCTCCCGTTCTGAGAGTGTATCTCTTCATATTTGTCAGTCTCCAGAATAGTTCAGCTATATATTGGATTAATGATATGTGGCATCAAATTTGTTTGAATAGTTCAGCTATATATTGGATTAATGATATGTGGCATCAAATTTGTTTGTCTGGTATAGGGATCCAACTCAGAACTTTGCTTTTGTCAAGTAGACTAGATGCCACTGAGCTACATCCCTAGCCATCAGATTGTTTTTGGTTATTGATGTGGTTGAACTTTTCTGTTTATTGACTGTAATTTTATACTACCTGCCCCTATTTTTTTTTCTTTTTTCTTTTTCTTCTTTTTTATTTTTGAGACAAGGTCTCACTCTGTAGTTCAGGCTAGCCCTGAACTCACTATTGTACCCCAGGCTCACAGCAATCCTCCTGCCTCTGCCTCCTTAGTGCTGAGATTACCTGCGTGAGCCATGATGCCCGGCCTGTGATACCTGGTACTGGGATTAAACTCAGGACCTTATGCTTGCCAGGCAGGTGCCAGAACCACTGAGCTAAATCCCTGGCCTTCTGTTCATTTTCTGTTGTACATTTTTTTCTTAACTGATTTGCATTTTTGTTATTTATCTTGTTTTTCCTACTTACATTGTAGCTGGGCTTACTAAATAATGCATTTAGGGTTAGTCTGTGATTACTTCTTTAGCCAACACATGGAGGTCCAGAATTCTCATTTATTTTATGTTTGCTTGCTTGCTTGCTTGTTTTTTGAGACAGGGTCTCACTTTGTAGTTCAGGCTGGCCCTGAGCTCACTATGTAGCCCAGGCAAGCCTCCAACTCAGCAATCCTCCTGTCTCTGCCTCCCAAGCTGCGATTACAGGCGGGAGCCACTACACCCGGCACTGTGGTATGTGGTATTGATTGTTGGTGGGCCTGAGTCACCATGCCCAGCATTGTATGTGGTTCCTGGAGATTGAACTCAGGACCTTGTGCTTGGGAGGCAGGCACTTAAACCACTGAGCTAAATCTCCAGCCCTCTCATTTCTTAATATTCTTTAATCCCAGGTTTGATTTTTTTGAAGCATAAGTTATTTAGTATTGGGCTAGAGATTTAGCTCAGTGGTTCCGCCACCTGCCTAGCAAGCACAAGGTCCCTGGTTCATCCGTTAACCACATACAATGATATGATATTGGGCGTGGTGGTTCACGCCTGTAACCCCAGCATTTGGGAGGCAGAGACAGGAGGATTGCTCAGTTCGAGGCTTGCCTGGGCTACATAGTGAACTCAGGGCCAGCCTGAACTACAAAGCAAGACCCTGACTCAAAAAAAAAAAAAGACAGGAGATCTACAATTTATTTGTGGTTTTCACCAGGTAATCACACTTGGAAATACTGGATCTCTTTTCTCCTATAAACAAAACAACTGAAGGGAAATTTATTTGCCTTTCACAGCTGTTTCCTCTGGCTGTGCTCTGCCACTATTAGTCAACTTGAGTGAATTGTTCAGCATGTATGGTAGCATTTCTCAAACTTCATGTTTTTAAGATTTCTTACACTTAAAAAGTTTAGAGGACCCTAAAATAACTTTGGTTTTTCTGTTTATACTAATGTTTAGCATGTTAGAAATTAAAATTGAGAACATTTAAATGCTCATTTAAAAGTAATTTATTAAATAAGTTAATTACTATTTCATGAAAAATATTTCCCAAAGCATCAATAAAGCAGTGAGGGGATTAGTGCTGATTTAAATTTTTGACATATCTCTTTGTTGGATTCTGTTCATAAAGTCTCTGAGAAAAGGTAATAATGATTCCCTCCCCACCTTTGGTAATAAGGATTTTTGACTTGCAGCTCACTTGGTATGAGTCTTGAGGCAAGGCTGAATGGGAATTGTTGAAGAAGTTGTGAGCCTTTTATATATTTTTTAAAATTCTGAGCCATACCCTGAAGGAATATAAATTACATTCTGAATTAACAGTTTTTGAAGTGATTTTTAAGCTATTTTTTTAAGTATGTACTTGTTAGGTTTAATTTGAAACACTGGAATGTAGTGTATTGGGAGTTCGGTGATGCCAGGGAACATCAGAAGAGCTGTGATGCTGCCGACTAATTTTAGGAAGATCAAGTTAGAAAGGGTGACTTACATGTTATTTACAAAAAGCTGTAAAGTTTGGAGTCAGGGATGATTTGGGTTTCCACCCAACACTAAGAAGCAGTGTAATGGGGGTAGGTGTTCAGTCTTCTATGTTTCCTCATCTATAAAATTCGACTGGGGGATATTGCCCTTGGTCTTAGAATTTTTAGGGTTATATGGAATTGTGCATGATAATGTATTTGAAGCTAATTAAATATTCTTTCATTTTGGAAACCGACACCATCACTTTTTAATTTAACAAAAGAAACTATGTCACTTTCTGTGGTTTTTTCACATATAGGTTAGGGTGGTCAACCCAGACAATTATCAATATTCTGGAAAATTGAAGTAAATGCAATTTCCTCCTTGATTCTTGTGCCTTTAAGGTAATATAACTCCACTATTGTAGATTAATGTAACTAGCTCCTTGTCTTTTTTTACTCCTGTGACACCTTTGTCAGCTTAAGAACTTCACTAGGCTCATTTTCTAAATTCTTGGAATGAGCCTATTTGTCATATAATGTTAATAATTGAAGAGGCTCTAAAAGTCAGTCCCCCATTCAAGGGAGACTGATGCTGAGAGAAGCCAAGATAGTTTTTAAAAATTACTGATGGAGGGCCAAAGATTTAGCTCAGTGGTTCTGGCACCTGCCTCGCAAGCACAAGGTCCTGAGTTCTATCCTAGTAACCACATACAACAATGCTGGGTGTGGTGGCTGACACCTGTAATCCCAGCACTCAGGAGGCAGAGGCAGGAGGATTGCTGAGTTCAAGGTTTGCCTGGGCTACATAGTGAGCTCAGGGCCAGCCTTAACTACAAAATGAGACCCTGTCTCAAAAAAAAAAAAAATTACTGATGAGTTGGTCCAGTGATTCTTAGCCTTGGCTAAGATTTGAAAACATCTCTGGGTTTTCAAATTTACTGTGGGTCCAGCCCCTTTCCCTCACTTTCTCCCAAATGTTTTGTTTTGTTACTTTTCTTTTTTTGAGACAGGGTCTCGCTTTGTAGTTCAGGCTGGCCCTGAGCTCACTGTGTAGCCCAGGCAAGCCTCGAACTCAGCAATCCTCCTGTCTCTGCCTCCGGAGTGCTGGGATTACAGGCATGAGCCACCACGCCCGGCCCAAATGTTTTGTTTTGTTTTGAGACAAGGTCTCACTTTGTGGTTCAGGCTGGCCCTGACCTCACTATGTAGCCCAGGCAAACCTCGAACTCAGCAATCCTCCTGCCTCTGCCTCCCAAGTGCTGGGATTACAGGCGTGAGCCACCACGCCCACACTGTTGGTATGTGGTATTGATTGCTGGTGGACATGAGTCTCCATGCCCAGCATTGTATGTGGTTACCAGGATCGAACTCAGGACCTTGAGCTTGCGAGGCAGGCACCGGAACCACTGAGCTAACCCTCTGGCCCAGCCAAATTAGATTTTTAATTGTCTTTCTGAAACATCCTAGGTGATTATGATAAAACATTTAGCACTCTTTAAAAAATCAATCATTTACCTTTTAAACATTCATGTTTAGCCTTTAACATTGAAGTGCTCTGATTCATTTAAGTTAAATCATAGGTAACTTTATGGGAAATGAGACCTTTTGATTTTGAAAACTTTATTTTAAATTATGCAGTCAGCTTAATTTTCAGAATCTATTTATGTCACAGTGTTAAAGTTTACACTTATCGGGCCAGAGATTTAGCTGAGTGGTTCCATCGCCTGCCTAGCAAGCACAGGTCTCTGGTTCAATCCCTGGTAACCACATACAATAGAACCAGGCATGTACCACACTCCACAGTGCCAGGCATGCTGGCTCACGCCTGTCATTCCAGCACTCAGGAGGCAGAGGCAGGAGGACTGCTGAGTTCAAGACTTACCTGGACTACATAGTGAGCTCAGGGCCAGCCTGGACTACAAAGCGAGACCCTGTCTCCGAAGGAAAAACCAGTTTATGCTTATCAGTTGTGTGTGTGTGTGTGTGTGTGTGTGTGTGTGTAATATATATATATAATACACACATATTGAGAGAACTTTGAGTTTTTAGAAGCATTAATAATTGTATTAAAATTTTATCTTTCATTATTCAGAGTTTGGATTGTTGTTTTTGGTTTAGGCTTTTTTTTTTTAATCTTTATTTTTCCTATAGGTGAAAGCACTGAAAGAGAAGATTGAATCTGAAAAAGGGAAAGATGCCTTCCCAGTAGCAGGTCAAAAATTAATTTATGCAGGTATGAATTCAATTTGTCATATATTGTTTATAGTAACATTTGAGTTTTAGAGTTGTTATGTTACAAATTACAATATATTCGGAAACTGATTCTGTCAGAAGTATATAGATAAAAGCAGTGAAGGAATAGTCACTTGAAAATGATCTTAATATTCAATCTTCTCTTTATTTACATTTGCCCCGTATTTTTTTCCATTGAATATTGTTAGTTTTATTTTATTTGTAATCATCCTATAACTGACTCTTGTGTTTTTAATGAATAAAACTCAGTATCTTCATTCTGTTACTCTAATGAATTAGGACTATGAGTGATTTTGTGTATTAGTGTACTCAATAAAATATAATAGGGGATTTGGGGACTTGTTTTGAGACAGAGTCTTACTGTGTTTAGTTCAGATTGGCCTTAAACTTGCAGTGATCCTCCTGCTTCAGCCTCCCAACCACTGAATGTTATTTTTAAATAAAATACTAAAATTGACTGAAGTATGCAGAAAGTCAATGTAGAGACACTATAAATAAGTGACAAGAATGGGAGGAAAGAATGATATATAAAGATCTTAGAAATCATTGAGAAACAGGTGATCAAGTAAAAAGCAGCTAATGGTGCAAATAGGAAATTTAAAACTTGCAATTTTTATTATCATTACTGCTAGGAAAGGCTTGGTCTAAAACAGACTTGAAGACTGAGGATTTATTGAGCTCAAGTGGTACTGTTCCCCCCTTAGAAGCATAAGGGCCCTAGTTTAATCCCCAGTAGCAGAAAAAGAATAAAAGACTCAATATCCAAATTTAATAGAGAAAATTCTCTTTATTTTTCAAAAGTACAATTTACAGTTCCTATAGTCTGTTCTTTAATTCTTAAAAAGAATGGAGATCTCTGTACTTTGTGGTTTAATGCTTGTAAATAACTATTATTTTTATTCAAATAACTTCTTAAAAATGGAAAATGAATGGCTAGGGATAGAGTTCAGTGGTAGAGCCTTTGCCCAGCTAGCATGTGTGAGGTTCTGGGTCTCATTCCTAGTGCTGAGAGTAAACAGAAAGAAAATTTTGGCTGGGCAAAGTGACACATGTCTGTTACCCCACTCTTGGGAGGCTGAGGCAAGAGAATCACTGCGAGTTCGAGCCACCCTCTGGACCATAATGAGTTCCAGGCCAGCCTGCACTACACAATGAAACTACCACACACACACACAAACACACACACACAAAGAAAAAGAAAGGAAAACTGAATTCTAAGAGAAGGAAACCTCCAAGTGTCCTAACTACTATAGTATCTGGCCTTCAGCTTACTGTACCCTGCCTGTGCTTTAATGAATTCTGTACTGTCTCCCCTTGTCCTGAATACCATGTTGTTTTCAGAAGTGTTCTTGAAGTATCTCACTTTCATAGCATTGGAATATTGCTGATTAGTCATCTGGTATTTCAGTATATGTGCTGCCGAAGCGAGCACATGTCATCTGGTATTTCAGGAAAAGGAAGTTTGTTACTGTCCCCTTCCTCCTATCAGGAAAGAATGCAGGTTATTTCCCAAGGGAAATCTGAGCACTCACAATATTGGATTTTCTTTGTCTTCACAAGCTCCACTTTCTCAGGATCTATTTTATATTTCCTTACCATGCAGGTCTTTTATATAATTAATACATTTTTAAACATTGCTTGACATTCTAAATATAAGATACACTTGGTATCTTGTAAATGTTTATGCCTTAATTGATATTTTCCTGTTTATATTTGTCTTTATTTTGGCTGACTGGTTAATGTTTTACTTGGGAAAATAATTAATAGAGTTAATATTGGTGTTTAATTAATAGAAAGTTGTTCTGACTCCATATATGTGTAAGACAAAGATTATGTTGTCTTAAATAACATTTTTTTCCTCTGACTATATTAGGTAAAATCCTCAATGATGACACTGCTCTCAAGGAATATAAAATTGATGAGAAAAACTTTGTGGTGGTTATGGTGACAAAAGTAAGTTTCAGTTTCATTCTGTGTATCTTTATGCTTGTGAGTCTTTTTTTATTTTTATGCTTGTGAGTCTTAACAAATATTGATCTGAATTCCATATAATGGGCAGTTTGTCTGTAACATTGTGCACCTCGCTACTCTTACGGGTTTTTGAGTTTACCTCGAACCGTTAATTCATGATTATATACATATGTAGTTTTTATCTGAAATAAAACAATTGAAATACCAAAAAAACCACGTTAAAATTGGTTTGGGTATGATAGTTGACTACTACATAATTTAAAAATATGATGAACAGATGGTAGGGATTTCGCTCAGTGGCACCACGCCTGCCTCAGTGAAACGTCCTGAGTTCAATTCTAGTACTCAAAAAAAAATTTTTTTTTAAATAGGAATATGATGAGCAGGACTGGGGATATATCCCGATAGTAAAGCATTTGTCTAGCATGTGTGAAGCCCTGGGTTTGGTCCCAGCATCAAAAAAAAAAAATTGGGGGCCAGAGATTTAGCTCAGTGGTCCTGGAGCTTGCCTCACAAGCATAAGGTCCTGAGTTTGATCCCCGTAACCATATACAATGCTGGGCATGGTGACTCACACCCACCAGCAATCAATACCACATATCACAGTGCCAGACATAGTGGCTCACCCCTGTAATCCCAGCACTCAGGAGGCAGAGGCAGGAGGATTGCTGAGTTCAAGGCTTGCCTGGGCTACATAGTGAGCTCAGGGCCAGCCTGAACTACAAAGTGAGACCCTGTCTCAAAAAAAAAAAATTGTCCTTAGCAACTGAATAAACATCTTTTATTCTCTATCTTTTAAGAGAACTGCTTTAATGTGATTGGATAAGATATATACCAAACTTGACACTCTTCCAGGCAGAGAAGGCATAGAATGTAAACGCATTATTTCAAAGAAATTTCTTTGAAAAGAAATGATGAAGATCCGGTATTTGCCTATCTGTGATCTATTGATTTCACTAATTAGTATATCCTCCAGGTGTCTCCATTTGCACCTAAATTGATCGATCTTGTCATTTTTTATGGCAGAGTAATACTCCATTTTTTAAAAAAACACATCTTCTTTATCCATTCTCCAGTTGATGGAAATTTGGGTTGTTTCCAAGATTGAGCTATCACGAACTGAGCTGCTATGAACAAGGGTGTACATCTGTCTTTCCAATGTGTTTTTTTAAATTCTTTTGGGTATATTCCTAGCAGGGGGATAGCAGGGTCAAATGGGACCCCTAGTCCTAGTTTTCTAAGAAATCTCCACACGGATCTCCACAATGGTTGCACAAGTCTGCAATCCCACCAACAGTGGAGAAGGGTTCCTTTCTCCCCACAGCCACACCAGCTTTGACATGAACACCTGTAGATGCAAATGAGCTCTAGAAAGTATGACAGCTTTTATAGAGTGGGAAATTTCCATAGGAAATTTGGTGTGGGAATGTAATGAGGGGAAGGAATAAATATGATACAGAAAGAAAATAAAAGAGTATGTATAAAGGGGGTGGGGAGGTGTGGGTGGGTGGGGATATGGGTAAAAATGAGAATTAACTTGTGTCATATACTGGTACAAATTCCCCAATGTTATGTGTGATTGTGAGATGTATATAAATTGTACCAATAAAGAATTCAATTTTTAAAAAATGATGAAATGATTTTTGTGAAGAAGTTTGAACAGAAATATTTTTGTAGTTTATTTGACTGAAATTATTTGGGATTATTTATAAAAGTGAAACTTTTCTCCAGAGAGGAACCATGGATTCTCTAGGAAGCCTTTAACTTATTTACTTGCTTATTTAAATACTTTTTTTTTTAATTAAGGCTACATAATCATGCAGTGGAGAGTTGGACAAATACAGGAATTGTATGAACTCATGATCTTAATTTTTAGAATTGACTTGTTAGGGCCGGAGGGTTAGCTTAGTGGTTCCGGCGCCTGCCTTGCAAGCACAAGGTCCTGAGTTCGATCCCCGGTAACCACATATAATGCTGGGCGTGGAGACTCACGCCCACCAGCCATCAATGTCTCATACCATGCCTTCTCTTATATATATATCCAAAATACTGTATGAACAAAGAGAAAAATAAAATAAATAATAGAAAGTAGGGAGTTAGATTTCTTTTTCAAATGGAAAGGGCATCAAGAAATAGGGGGGAGGGGCCGGAGGGTTAGCTCAGTGGTTCTGGCGCCTGCCTTGCAAGCGCAAGGTCCTGAGTTCGATCCCCGGTAACTACATATAATGTTGGGCATGGAGACACACCCACCAACAATGAACACCACATACCACAATGCCGGACGTGGTGGCTCACGCCTGTAATCCCATCAGGAAGGAGAGACAGGAGGATTGCTGAATTCGCGGAGGCTTGCCTGGGCATCATAGTGCGCTCAGGGCCAGCCTGAACTACAAAGCGAGACCCTGTCTCAAAAGCAAAAAAAAAAGAATTGACTTGTTACGTGATGGGAAAGAACAGTGTTACTAGTAGCTTTACATTACAGTGAAATACCTCAGGTATCTACACGTAAGAGGTTCATTAGCTTAGAGTTTTGGAAGCTAGAAATCCAACGGTATGTTCAAATAAGGAAAATGTTAAATGTTCATAATACATTCTAAATTATTTTTATTCAGATTGATTATTACAGTATTTTTATATGTAAAAATCAAACTCCTCATCTTTGGAAAGTCCTAATTAATCCAGAATTTTGTTACATAAGGACTTTATCTCAATGGAGTTTTAGAACATTTATAATCTTTATTATGTTGGCAGTTAAAGTTGTAGAGCCAAACACAAGGCCCCTAGAACAAGAAAAGGAGGTAATAGATGCTGCTAGTGTTTTTTAAAAGCTTCTTTCTCCATCCGTTTGTTTGTGTTTTGGGACAGGATCTCGCCTTGCTAGGAGATCTGCCCTGCTCCACCACATCCTTCTTCCTTCATCTTTGTAGCCACTTTTTTCTCCAGTGTACTCTTAGCTCACATCAAACAAGACAGAAAGCATTTGTAGTTTGCTTTCATAGTTTGTTCTATGCTTCTGAGAGATTATGCCATATGTTAATTATATCAGAAGAATTAAGTGTTGTCCATAGGAAAATTTAGAAACTAAACAACAAATGAGGAGGCTTGTTTTTTTGGTTTTTTTATGTGGTGGTGTTGTTTTGAGACAGGGTATCACCATATAGTTCTGGCCAGCTTTGAACTTGCTCTGTAGTCCTCCAATTCATGGTGATCCTTCTGCCTCAGCCCCAAGGGCTAAGATTATAGGTATGTACCACCAGTGGATAGTGACTACTGATAGTCATAAAGAGAAGAGTAAAACTCAAATAGTATGATTTCTTTTTTCTCTTTAGGAATCTTTTTTGCCTATTTAGATATAAATCTCAAAATATTATTAATCCTTTTGCATGTATTGTAGTTAGTATTGGTTTTTCCTGAAATGCAGAATATTTGACATTTTCATTAATACTCAAACTTTTAGCTCAAAATTATACTTTCAAAAATGGCAATAAAGTTATGATCAAGATATATAAATGTTTTCAAGAAAATTATGTGGATTTTAAAATAGTCTTTTCTTTGGGTTTTCATATTAACTTGATATGTAGGCTGAAATTGTTGATGTAAAGCCAGTTGTGGTTAGTAGTTAAGGTAACAGAAATGCGCGTAAGATAAAGTGATTTTATTTGCTAGTATTGGTCAGTTATGTAATTTTACAAAATTATTTTCCATTTACAAGTTTGTGTTAGTGTTGTGTTACAGAGTCCTGTGTCAAGAGCCTAGGGATTACATAGTGTATTTGATTATAATTTGTTTGCTTTTTAATATACTTAGCCCAAAGCAGTGACCACACCAGCACCAGCTATAACACAGCAATCGAGTCCTGCCAGCACCACCACGGTTAGTTCCTCCACAGCAACAGCTGTGGCTCAGGCACCAACCCCAGCACCTGCTTTGCCTCCCACTTCCACACCTGCGTCCATCGCTCCAGCGGTGACGACAGCATCTTCTGAACCTGCACCTGCTAGTGCAGCTCAGCAGGAGAAGCCAGCAGAGAAGCCAGCAGAGACACCTGTGGCTATGGCTAGCAGCCCTACATCAACTGACAAGTAAGAACTAGACTTGGGGGATTTCATCTCTGAATCGATACACAACAAGAAAGTGTGCATGAGCCGGGCGTGGTGGCTCATGCCTGTAATCCCAGCACTCGGGAGGCAGAGACAGGAAGATTGCTGAGTTCGAGGCTTGCCTAGGCTCCATAGTGAGCTCAGGGCCAGCCTGAACTACAAAGCGAGACCCTGTCTCAAAAAAATAAAAAGCCGGGCACGGTGGCTTGCACCTGTCATCCCAGCACTCGGGAGGCAGAGACAGGAGGATTG
Source organism: Thryonomys swinderianus (assembly GCA_004025085.1). Lineage (NCBI taxonomy): Eukaryota > Metazoa > Chordata > Mammalia > Rodentia > Thryonomyidae > Thryonomys > Thryonomys swinderianus. The sequence goes on from PVIC010015729.1 coordinate 22,672, forward strand.
CTGAGTTCGAGGCTTGCCTGGGCTACATAGTGAGCTCAGGACCAGTTTAAACTACAAAGTGAGACCCTGTCTCAAAAAAAAAAGAAAGAAAAAGTAAAAATGCTGATATACTTGAAGCAAGAAGTAATTTCTTATGGTAAGTTCATAACTAGTTATCTGACCAGTTTAAGGGATGATTTCTTTTTTTTTTTTTTTTTTTTGAGACATTGTCTTGCTTTGTAGTTCAGGTTGGCCCTGAGCTCACTATGTAGCCCAGACAAGCCTTGAACTCAGTGATCCACCTGCTTCTGCCTCCTTAGTGCTGGGATTACAGGTGTAAGTCATCATGCCTGTATTGTTTCATGTAGTTACTGGGGATCGAACCAGGGACCTTGTGCTTGCTAAGGCAGGCTCTAGAACCACTGAGCTAAATCTCCTGCCCTATGGCATGATTTTTTTTTTTTAAGTCATCCTTAAATGATAATAAAATGACCATACCTCATACTTTAGTCAGGACTATCCTAGCTGGGATCTGTGCTTTGCCTATGACTCCCTGCTTTACCATTATGGTTTGCTCTCCCTGGCAGACCATAAATTTATTTTGGGATTTAGTCCAACTCAGGACCTCAGTGGCAATATGAAACGAAGTTGGAGTCAGCTGGACACAATAGAAAGCTTGAGTGACTAGACCTGTGTTTGCTGACATGCAAAGTGTTTATAATACTGGCAGTAGTGATTAGAAAGAATATATGATTGTGTACCTTTGTTAGGGGGATATGTTGCAAGATGTCCAGTGGTTACCTCATTCCACAGTACTGAACTCTAACCAAGGTACTATGTTGTTTCCTACACAGACAGTCCTATAATGGTGTTTAATGTATAAGTAAAGCATAATAAGAGATTAATGGCAATTAATAAAATTTACCTGTAAGCATACTTTCTCTTAGACTAGCATATAGCACTATAGGCTTTGGCATCCTATGCATATGATTTTTTTTCCACTCTTAAAAGAGCTTTCACCTTATCAATGAAAAGAAGCACTTTACAGCATCCCTTTGGCATATTAAATTTGCCAGTATTTGCTGAGGGGTTTTTTGTTTGTTTGTTTAGGTTGTTTTTTTTTTTTAAGTTTTTGAGACAGGGTCTTGCTTTGTAGTTCAGGCTGGCCCTGAACTCACTATGTACCCCAAGCTAGCTTCGAATTCATAGCAATCCTCCTGCCTCTTGCCTCCTGAGTGCTGGGATTACAGGTGTGAACCACTGTGTATATGACCTTGTGATATGTGGTACCAGGGGTCTGCGCTTGCCAGACAGGTACCGGAACCACTGAGTTATTCCCCAACCCCAGTATTTGCTGTTCTTATACTTTGGGGCTACTAAACAGAACAAAGATTGCTAGAATACAAGCCTTGTGGTACCTTGACATTTGCTGCAATATCTGAGACAAAGTGACTTAACCAGGGAGGTAGCATGAACAGCACAGGTGTCCTGTACAAAGAATGGTTTACATCCCAAAGGGGACAGTTCAACGCCTGCACAAAATTGTGTTGTCCTGCTCAGAATGGTACATAATTGAAGACTTTATTTTACCTCTAAGTATGACTTCTGTCTGACCCAATAACCTATGTTTAGTCAGCAGGTTCATTGCCTGAAAAGTAACATAGGCTCTGCTTGTCTAAAATATTCCCCTCTGTTTGTCTAAAATACTTTGCTTTCAGCATTCTGTGCTACTGTTACCTAACTTGAGCTCTATCTCTATGTACAACTAGAAATGCATTCAGCTCTCTCACCTAATAGATCATCCAAAGTCAGATTAAGCTGTAACATCAAAGGGCTGTTTATTAAATCTGTGTGGAAGGAAGTTTACAAGTTTAAGATTAGTTCCCCAAGCCATTTAAATACTATAAACTTTGGGGGCCAGAGATTTAGCTCAGTAGTGCTCTATCTGCCTTGCAACAGCAAGGTCCTGAGTTTGAGAAACTTGTATGGCTTAGTTAACATTGTCATACTGAGGCATAGTATCCAACATCCAGAACTTAAAGGAGGGGAGATTTATTGGGCTCATTCTGTAGTAGGCTTGCTCTAAGGGGAAGTGGCATGGTAGAGGAGAAATAGCTTATGGGGTGGTGGCAGGAAGCAAAGGGGGGGCTTCTAGGCCACACCCCCAATGACCCCCCCCTTCTGACCAGGCTTCATCTCCCAATATTTCATTTAGCTATAAGTGCCAAACAAAAAGACTTTTTTTAAAAAAAGCTGTGACACAACACATGATTTCTGTGGATATTCTTGTTAAATGTGTGTGGAAAAGGTTCAAAGCTGTGGCTCATGTTAACTAATAATGGTATTTTCTCTGATTGGAAGAGGACACGTGGTAAGGCTGAATGAAGGTTGGAGGGTGGTGATTAAAATGTACCTTCAATCTTTACTGCTTTAAAGGGTATTTTTAAAGCAGTGTGTGAGAATAATGCAAATTACTCTTGAAGGTTAATAGTATCAAATAATAAAGTGTATTATGCACAGTAATGATTAAAACAGTTTGGAAAAAAACAACAGTTTGGAATAACTCACATTAGAAAGATTGTTCAGTGAAATAGGTAGTAGTCTAGAAATAGAACCAAAAAGGAACTTGTAAGTAAAAATGTAATCTCAGGCAATTGAAAAAATGTTCTTGGGATAAATGTCTCACCAGGGATCTGAAAGGAGAAAGATGGATCCTTTGTATTGTGAATGCATAAAAATAAATTTTAGATGGCTACATTTTTAATGTAAAAGATGAAACCATACCCTAGTAAAGAACAAGGAGAGAAGTTAGAAGAGTGCACACTCTTTAGTAACAGCTTGATTTAAAAACTTAAGATGTGCTGTGAACATGTATTAACTCTCCAAGATGAGTGAAAAACTGAATGGATGAAATTTAAAACATGAATGAATGAACAAATGAAAACACATACTAATAAAAATAATTTTCAAGGGGCTGGAGACTTAGCTCAGTGGTTCCAGTGCCCTGCCTCGCAAGTGCAAGGTTCTGAGTTCGATCCCGGTTAACCATATACAATACTGGGCTTGGTGACTCACACCCACCAGCAATCAGTACCACATACCACAGTGCTGGGCGTGGTGGCTCACGCCTGTAATCCCAGTTTAGGAGGCAGAGATAGGAGGACTGCTGAGTTCGAGGCTTGCCTGGGCTACATAGTGAGCTCAGGGCCAGCCTGAACTACAAAGTGAGACCCTGTCTCAAAAAAAAAAAAAAAGAATTGAAATGAGCCAGGTGTGGTGGCACATGCCTGTAATCCTAGCGATTAGGAGGCTGAGGCAGCAAAATTTCAGTGATTTTGAGGCCAGCCTGGGCTACATATATAGCAGGGCTTTGTCTCAAAAATCATTAACAGGGCCGGAGGGTTAGCTCAGTGGTTCCGGCGCCTGCCTCGCAAGCGTAAGGACCTGAGTTCGATCCCCAGTTACCACATATAATGCTGGGTATGGTGGCTCACGCCTGTAATCCCAGCACTTGGGAGGCAGAGACAGGAGGATTGCTGAGTTCGCGGCGGCTTGCCTGGGCACCATAGTGAGCTCAGGGCCAGCCTGAACTACAAAGCAAGACCCTGTCTCCAAAAAAAAGCAAAAAAAAAAAAAAAAATCATTAACAAAAAATTAGAATGGGGATCCATGCGCAGGTGTATGTCCATGCCTACACATGCCTGTATACATATGTACTGATTTAAACTTGTAGCTCCTACCTTTGCCGCTCTATTTCTCTTTTTTTGGCCATCTCTGAAAATACTATTTTGGTATTCTAAACTTACCTGTGATTCTCCAAGAGTAACTTAGTTTTTTTAAGTTGGTTTCTTTCAGGTTAGACCTTGGATTTCTCCCACATCTGCCTTTTTTATATATGCTATATTCCTTGACTTGAACAGCTGTTTCATTCAAATTTATCTGTAAAACTGAGTGTGCCAAACTGATGAGTCATAAACTGATTTTGGCATTTCTTCTGTGACTTGACTTACTCATTATTTTACTTATAAGTATTATCTTTTTCATATTTCTTAAGAGTGAGCTGTGTGGATGTTTAAAATAATGAATTCTCAACAGAAAGAGTATTAAAATTGAAAATTTTTTCCAAGCCATAAATACTATATTTGATGTAATATGTGTATATGTTATATAATCTGAAAATGAGTGTTTAAATACAGTAGCCAGACTTTTAAAGTCAGAAATCTTTCTTATGAGTTGGATAGTTAGTAAATTTATACACATTAAATATTACCTACTGTTGAAATGTGATTTTTCTAAAAACCTCTTCCAGTACATCAGGAGATTCTTCTCGGTCAAACCTTTTTGAAGATGCAACAAGTGCACTTGGTAAGTATGTACTTTATCCTGTACGTAACTGACTTGGGGTAGGAAAGAAGTTTACAGTTCACTTTTGGAGCGCACAATAATGAGTTAGTATTCATAGCTAAACTAAGGTGTAAAAAGATTTAGGTAACTAGTGGTGTTACTGTAAACATAATATTTTATGTGTAAATGGGACCTTGACAAGGTTTAATCTGTGTAAGTTTACTGTGAAATGTCTTTGAAAGAGTACACAATTTCTATCCTTGTGCTTCATATTTATTTACCTCTGGGTGACCAATTTAATGATCCTGCAGTTTTCCATTTGCATTTTGTTACTTGCATTGGCTTTTAGCAAAAATTCATTATCATCTCAAAGTTTAATTTTACTAGCTGAATAAAGCATTTTCCTCTTCCTTCACCCTAATCTGTCAAAGCTGTCTTTTTCCTTGTCTGTCGTAGCTGTCTGGTACAGTTCTTACAAATTATTAATTTATTGCCTGGCAGCCCTATTCCCATTCCTTGGTTCACTAGGCAGAAGGCTGGGGAAAGGTGGCTCTGCAGCTCTAATGAAGTATGGGCTCCCGCAGGAGCAGGGTTTCCTATTGGCAGTAGCACTTAGAGGGACCTGGGGTGGGTCATCTGCCTAACAACTTGAGTGCCGTAGTACCTTCAGTTTTATGGAGTAAGTTTCATAGTGTCAGAATAACTTACACAACCTAAGACAGCCTGTGCATATCAAACCTGGTTTTCATCTTGAAGGAATTAAGTGAGGCTGCTCTGCCACCAGATACTGCATCAGTTAGCAACCGGTCAGGAAGACAGATGTCGTTGTACTTGAAACACAAAAGGGCTTACCTCAGAATATTAGTTACAGAGGTAGTGGAAGGGCCAGGAGAATGTCAACAGTTCTGTAGCTTCAGGGCTGGAGCCAGCTGGCACTTACCTTTGTGCTTCTGAAGCCTAGCTGATGGGATGCTACTATACCTAAGCCTGTGGCAGTGATGTCTTTCTTTTACATCTTTGTGTCTTCTGGAGTACCCTTCTCAACTTTGTGGTGGAGTTATTCCTTTGTTCTTTAATCTTTTATTCACCTGATCTCTGTGTTGATTCTCTGCCTCTTTCCACTTTCCTTCTGTAACTTCTGACACACTCTTCCTGATCCAAAGCTCAGACAGCTCTTCTCAGGCTTTCTTGGTAATTGTTCTACTTCATCTCTGTGGTCCTGCTCTCAGCCGTGGCTAAAAGTTTAAACTTCGGGGATGACCAATACTGAGCATTAACCTTTGGATTTGGAAGTTGCAGGCTTTCTGTTTGGTAGTTTGAGTCAGAGCTCCCAGACTTAGTTGTTTAAACTGCCAACCAGAAAGCCTGCAGCTTTTAAAACATCTTAGATTTCAGACTGACTCAGCCTTCTGTTCCCAATCTGATTGTTCATTGTTCTCTTACTTGCGTCGTCCTCCTCCCTTGGCCTAGACCATAGTGTTATCCTTGGCCCTCTGCCTCTCTTTGCCCAAAGAGTCTGGAGTAATTCTCTTTCCTAAAGTCTCTGGAATATTTGTTTGCACTCCCAGTTACCTTAGATCAGGTCCTTACCTTAGCCTGCATTATCCTCTTCATCTAGTCTCTTCCTGCCACAATGGACTTCTAACGGCAAATCTGATTGGGTCATTGTTACTACATCTGTGTCCAAAAACTCATTCTTGAAAGATTCTTTACCACCACTTCCCACTTAATTAGCTCTGTCTCTTATCTGTTCTCTTGTCTTTTCTCCCAAGTCATTTGTCCTTGTACTTTTGGGATATAAAAAGTATCAGATTGCTGGGCTGGGAATTTTTAACTCAGTAGTTCCAGTGTCTGCCTCACAATTGCAAGGTCCCAAGTTCAATCCCTGGTACCACATACCACAATGCCAAGTGGGCTGGCTCATGCCGGTAATTCCAGCACTCCGGAGGCAGAGGCAGGAGGATTTCTGTGAGTTCAAGGCTGGCCTGCTATAAAGCAAGACCCTGTCTCAAAAAACTAAAAAAAGTATCAGACTGCTTACAGACAATTCTTTTTCTGTTCCTGTAATTTGATTAATTAGGACACACAATTTTAGAAGGCATGGTACGGTGATTTGGGTATGCATTATCTATGACAGCATGTGTGTATCTGTTCTGGGACTTGTTAGTCCTTGATGACCTTGTTCATAATACTAATCTCTGACCTCACCCTCAAATTTAAAAGGAGATGAACATAAACCTTTCTCAAGGTTATGAAAACTAAATCAGATGCACTATGTTGAAATAGTACAGTTGCTGTCTTCCACCAGTCTTATTTCTGTTTGTATTCATGCATATTTCTCTTATCTGGCAACTAGGAGATTGAGTAGCTTTGTACTTGAACTGCATCAGTGGTTAATTAAGAAAAATATTTTTTTAAATTACAAAGTCATTTATGAGATGAGAAAAGAAAGATCATATATTGCCTTTTTATGTGATTATAATGAAATATCTGGAGCCGAATACTTTTTAAAGTAAAGACTATACTAAACAGTACAGTTCTGGGAATCCAAGGGCATGGCATTGGTGTCTGCATGGCTGTGCTCTGTGATGGCCTTTTAAGGACAAGGGTGTGTCTGACTGAGGGGAGAGACCCTATGGTGAGAAACCTCATTCTCCAAGTAACTTAACTCAGGGTCCCACAAGAGTGGCCTCAGTCCTTTCTTAGGCAGTGCTCCCAGTGACCCAGCCATCTCAATGCACCTCACCTCCTTGTTTTCCATTAGTTTTGTTTATTCTCTTTGATTTTTAAAGAACATTGACGGCTGATTCAAAAATTGATATGAGCAAATATCCAAGAATAGACACTACAGAGCTGAAGAACAAGGTACAGCTGCTTGCAATGATAAGTATCAATCCCATGATGTAGGGTCAAGCTAAAAAATGTCAGAGACAAATGCACATACTTTATAAACATGCAAAACTAAATAATACATTATTAAACTACTAGAATAGTAGGGGAAAACTAGGCAGGACTCAAAGTCCCACCACCTCTCATATCTCCATACTGGGCACCAAGTTTCCAATTTGAACACTTAAGAGACCAGACCACAGCCATATGTAGGTATTTTAGCTTTTAAATATCTCTGTTTTTGAAAATTCTCTAGGAAAAATATCTTTCCTCAAGTAGATAGTGAAAAAAATACATAATGAAATTAACGTAAAGTGGAATGGTCCCCTGCACTGGTGAACCTGGGTTCAGATGGGGGAAAGGAAAAATAAATAGCAAATCATTATAAATGATCCTGAGTAAATCCGAGAACTTCGTAAAGAAAACAGGCTACCTAGCAGGTTTAGGCAATACCTTTCTGACGCTGTAGCTTTTAAATCTAGAAGGACCTGGCCATCTGGAGTGAGCTGGTGAGAGTGGAGGACCTGTGCAAGGGGAAGTGTGACTTCTTGAGTATCTGCCCAAAGAAGCATGTGATAAGGGAGGTGCATTGGGAGCCTCATGTGATAAGTTTTCTTCCTTAAATGGTCGTTTTCCATCTGGCTAAAGAATGAGTTGTGGGTTGGGGAGGAGTAGTAATCGTGACCCAGAGATTGCTGTGGGCTAGTCAAGAGATGGCAGTGGACACAGGAGCTGGATGGGTTTGGGATATAATTCAGTGGAGGGACCTACCAGATACACTGGTAGACTGCATGTGGCAAGAGGGGAAAGGAATTAAAATCCAGGTTTCTGGTTGAACACCTGGATGAACAGAGACACTATTGGAAGAGAGAAGAGAGGGCCAGAGATTTAGCCCAGTGGTTCCAGCACCTGCCTAATAAAGCACAAGGTCCCTGGTTCGATCCCCAGTACCACATACAACAATATTGGACATGGTGACTCAGGCCTACCAGCAATCAGTACCACGTACCACAATGCCAGGGGTGGTGGCTCATGCCTGTAATCTCAGCACTCCGGACGCAGAGGCAGGAGGACTGCTGAGTTCCAGGCTTGCCTGAGCTACATAGTGATGAGCTCAGAGCCAACCTGAACTACAAAGCAAAACTCTGTCTCAAAAAAAAAAAAGAAAAGAGAGACAACAGGGGAAACATTCAAAGGCAGACCTGTTCAGTGAGTGTAGTGTAAGGATGTGGGCATGGCATGTGTGGACAGCTGTGGCTGTGGAGGAGGGTCGAGAGCAGACAAATGGACCAGCTCCTGAAACATAGAGTCCTGCCCTTTCTCCTTTGGGGGTGTTTTTGTTCCTTTACTTTGAGATGGACTATCACTTTTTCCCAGGCTGGTCTCCAACTCTTATACTCAAGTGGTCCTCCCTCCTCCATCTGTCTCCTGAGATTATAGGTGTGGACATCTGAGGCTAGTTTTCAATTGTGCCTAGGAAACATAATCGTTTTCTGTTGTTATTACAATGAGTTATCACAAAACTGGGTGTGGTGACACATACCTATAATTCCAGCACTTGGGAGCCTGAGGCAGGATTAGTCCAAGTTTGAAACTAGCCTGAACTATACAGCAAGACCCTGTCTGAAAAAAAAAAAAAAAAGAATTTTTTTATGCTAAGATACCACAAACTTGTGGCCTTTTTACGAGGGATCGAACTTGTAACTTTGTGCTTGCAAGAGAGGGCCACAAACACTGAACCAAATTTCCAGCTACCTGAACTTAGTGGTATAAACCACAGACTTGATATCATAAGGTGTTGTAGGTTAGAATTCTGATGCAAGAGCAAGACTTTCTAGATAATGAAAGGCTCAGCAGCACGTATTCTTTCTGGAGACAAACCGGGGAGAAGACTCCCTTTCTGTGACATTCCCAGCTTCTTTAGCTTCTTACACTCCTTGCTTCACTGGCCCTTTCTCTCTCGGGCAACAACGTAGCTTCTCTGGTGTGCTTTTGTCCTCTTATCCTTTCTGACACTCATCTGCCTGCCTCCCTCTTCTATTTTTAAGGATTCTTGTTGACAGTGAGCCAACTCAGAAAGCCCAAAGCCCAGGATGTGTTTTCTATGCGAAGGTCAGCTGATTAACAACCTCAGTTCATACAGTACAGCTTCACTTCCCCTTTGCCATAGAATCTGACCTGTTTATAGGTTTGAGACACTAGAGCACGTGCATCTTTGAAGGACCATTCTTCCTTCTATATGTGTGTTATAATTTTTTTTTCTTTTTTTTTCTTTTTGAGACAGGGTCTCACTTTGTAGTTCAGGCTGGCCCTGAGCTCACTATGGAGCCCAGGCAAGCCGCCGCAAACTCAGCAATCCTCCTGTCCCTGCCTCCCGAGGGCTGGGATTACAGGCGTGAGCCACCACGTCCGGCATTGTAGTATGCGGTGTTGATTGTTGGTGGGCGTGTCTCCACCCCCAGCATTATATGTGGTTACCGGGGATCGAACTCAAGACCTTGCGCTTGTGAGGCAGGCGCCTGAACCACTGAGTTAACCCTCCGGCCCCCTGTATGTTATAATTTAGACTGTTTTCCTTAATGTTTCAGATGCTGTTGTGTTAGTTATATAGACTTATATGCAGTAAAGAAATAAAGAGAGAATGTTTATTAAAAATTCCTGTCTTTTCTCTTCCCCCATTTTAGTGACAGGTCAGTCTTATGAGAATATGGTAACTGAGATCATGTCTATGGGCTATGAACGAGAGCAAGTAATTGCGGCCCTGAGAGCCAGTTTCAACAACCCTGACAGAGCAGTGGAATATCTTTTAATGGTGAGAAACCTATTTTACTTTTCTTCCTCCTGTTTTAAGATCAAAATCTCAAAGAAATATATATTTTTAAAGGAAGCATATGATACATAATTTATGTGCTTTTATTTTTCTAATAATGTTAACATTTTGCATTGTTAAAAATATCTTCTCTACAAGATTCAGCTGTGATTTTGGTTAGACAACATGGCTAAATAAGTGACAGAGTTGACTAATTGAGTAATTCCTTATACTCCAGTTGGTTGTGGAGATATGTTATTAAACTAATGGGCTGATATTTTAGTAGCTTTTTAGTTGCACAGTGATCTGGGAGCCCAGAGGAAATTTTACTTGTTTTTACTGTATAAATTGTTGAAATTAATTGCCAACTTTAGAAAACTGGGAGAGTTTATACAGGAATTTTGATTTCTGATTTATCCAGACAAGTTTGATCACAGATTTTCCTGAACAGTTGAGGAAAAGATTTAGGTCATGTAGTCTTTAGTTCACTTGCCTGAGTCTCATTCACTACTGATCCAAAATCATGCTTAGGATTTCTTATTTTTGGTATCGAGGACTGATCCCAGGGCTTTGAGCATGCTAGGGAACGACCCTACCTTTGAGCTATATCTCCAGTGCTTTCTTAAATTTTACTTTGAGACAGGCTCAGTAAGTTCCCCAGTGTGGCCTCAGGCTTGTCTTCCTTCTGCCTTAAACTCTGGAGTTACTGAGATGACAGGTAGGTTTCACTATGTCTATGATGGGACATCTCATGTGTGATAGTCCTTTGCCTGATTCTTTTGACCTTTGGATTTGTTAGCTTGTGGGCAATCAGTAACAGTTGAACTTAGGAATAGTTGGAGGGAGTGGGGTAAAGGTTTTTGAGAAATAAGTAGTGGACATTGAAACCCTTGGCATTTTATTAATACAAAAGTCTACAAGTCACACAAGTGTGCTTACAGCCTAAACTACTACAATATTGGAATAATAATGCAGTAATTCTTTTTAGTCTTAAATTTTCTATAATTGTCTTTGGTATTCTTGGAATATTAATCTAAGTTTGCTCCAAAGATAGGTTTAGATGGCCATGGTCCAGCTTCTTTGGAAAAATACCGTACAATCCATAGTATAACTCATTCTTTTATTTCTTGTTTGCATTTCTGTTAGAAACTCCTTTTCATTAGCCATTTGGCTTCAGGGGCCCCTCACTCATAGCCAAATCACCAATTTGCCTCCACCAATTATTTCCCTGTTCATTAGCACACTAGAGCCATAAAATCCCTTCTTGGAATGTATGGTTTATCTGTTTGAATTCACTTTTCTATTGTCCTCTTGAGTATTGTCTTTAAATTCTGGTAGCTGATGCATGTATCATTTTGGAGTGAGAAGTAATTGGATTGATTGATAGTTGTGGATCACTTTAGGGGGACTTCACAGCCCTGGAGTCTGTAATAATGTATTGCTTTTCCTTTTATGAAATAGCTTTAATTTATACCTGATTAGAATTTTGTATAGTATCAGATCTTTCAATCCAATGCATGTGAAATTTTGAGGAATAAAAGAATTACTTTTTCCAAAGTTTTGATTTAAAACTGCTGTATAGCATCAAATGTGATTAAAGGAACCGATGAGAGATGAGTTAAGGAAACAGTTTTAATTGTATTTTTGTTACATTTACAGTTTTATGGACTGAAAAGGGACTAAGTTAAGTTGTTACCAGCTAACACACAAGTGAAGATGAATGGGTGGAAATAAGTATTGTATTGGTCATTTATACCTAATAAAAGGCTATTTATAGTGTGTAGAATTAGAGGTAGATCTGTTTCAGTGTTGACTGACTTTTTCGTGTAACAAACCTGTTGGAGAATTTGGTGGAAGCACTGGCCCCTAAATCTGCACTTAGTCAAACACTTGTTTCCCAGGCCTGCAGGGACTCCTGGATGCAGGTAGCTATCTGCATTCTTCATGTATTTATGAGTCTGGCTTGTAGTTTATTAGAAATTCAAAGCATTTACCATTTTTACTCAGTTGTAATACTTCCTTTCTTCTCCTTTCAGTACCTGAGAGTTGATAAAGATTTTTTAATAGTCATAGCTAAAAACTATAAATCACTTGCATCAAAATTGGGGGTCCCAGAAGTCCTAGCTGATTTCAGGCTATAGTAACTTTAGAAGATACATGCATTAAACATACCAAGAAATCACCTAAAATTACTTAAATTTCTATTTTGTGAATTTGAGAAATTTGTTTTAGTTGTTAAGTGGCAC